>JAWNPR010000061.1:2107500-2217500 GCA_035047405.1 Drosophila stalkeri | reverse complement strand
CTGCTCTTGTTGTTGTTGTTGTTAACGGTATTCTTTAAGCTTGAAGTGCTTAGCAGCTGCCTTGTTTCCATTTACTCTTTGCTAAGCTATTTCTTTCGGCATTTCTAGCTGGTTGCAACTGTATCCCTTTGCAACCAGCAGCTTTACCCACTCTCTATCTCGCTCTCTCTCGCTCTCTCTCTCTCTCTCTCTCTCTCTCTCTCTCTCTCTCTCTCTTTTTTTATTCTCGCTCTGCCACTGTCTGCGCCCATGGGGAACGGACGTCCATTCTACACTTTGTCTCCATTTCTGCATTTGGAATTTCGTTTCCTTCTCCTTCTTCTGCTTCTTTCTTTATTTTCTTTTTGTCGAGCAGCATTCACTTTATCTACTTCACCTTGCTGTCGCCGCCGTCGCCGTAGCTTGAAAGAAGCACCCGAAACAAAAAGAAGATGAACAGAGTAGGAAAGGTGAGGGGCCCAGGGTAGGGGAGGGGGTTGTGGGAGAAGTAGGGAGGTGGTATGGAGAGAGAAGTGAACTCCCTAGCGGCCGCACACACACACTCACACACACACACAGTATAACGCCTCTCGCTTGCTTTTTGTCCTGTCACGCGTTTTTATGGCCTATGCCACAGAGTTCGGTCGGCGTCGTTCCGTCCTTTAGCACAGTGTCAGATTGTTCATACCTACATATATCTAAATATACACAAACACACACACACACACACATATATATATATATATATATATATATATATATATATATATATATATATATATATATATATATATATATATATATATATATATATATACATATATTTATACAAATACATGTATATGTATATTCGCGCATAGATACACTGAGATCCGAGCAACTGTCATCTAAAATGGAATTTTCCATTCGCACAGCAACTAAACAGAAATTTGCATATTTAAATAGAAAATAGCATTAGAAAAAAAAAAAAAAAAATAGAAACCTATGGCACTTCCCCGAAAAAAAAAAAAGTTTTCTTACTAAATCGGGTTTGCAGCAATTTAGACAGCATATGAAATCAAGTTTTAGTTTACAATTTCCATCAAGTCACACAAATTATTCAAATATTCCAACGACATTCTCATTCATGAAAACAGTTTCTCGCATCGAAATTTACATTGCAAGCGAAATCGACAAAGATTGAAACTTTTACTGAATAGCCAATTGAGCTATAAGTGACGCTGAAGAGGACAAGGGATGGGAAATGAAAGCAAAAAAGGTCACATAGATGTATACTAATATAAGAATTTGAAAGTTAAAGAGTCCCTATTAAAGGTGAAGCCTATGTACCGATAAGAGTTAGGTAAGTCTATGGAGTCTATAACAATTTATTGAGCCCATAAATGGAGCCAAAGTCCATAGAGGTGGGAGGAAAAGATAAGTAATATTAAGGGTGTTCCCATATATTATTTATTGATTTTTAAAACTTGGTCTTAAAATAATTATTATTTCAGATTAATTAGAGGTGCAGATCAAAGTTAAATGAGTCAATTTTCGATAACAATCGATTAAGTCTATAAATGGAGTTGAGTCCTTAAAGATGGGAGAAGATGATAAGTAATATAAAGAAAGTTAAAGGGTTCCTATTGAAGGTTAAATTGATAAGCCGATAAAACGTAAGTGAGTTGAGTTCCTATAACAATCGATTGAATTTATGAAGAGGAATCAGTTGCATATTGATTTGGATACATCGAAAAGAGTTCAATTTATAGTTTGAAGTTAAGAAGTTTCTATATAAACTAAATTGAAGTACCGCTGAAAGTTATGTGGCCCATTGAGTAGGTAACAATTGCGTCGATCAAATTATATTTAAGGGGCGATAAAAGATATGAAGAGGGGTCATTTACATTTATGTATGTGAACATACATAGATTAAGCTATGCGCGGAAAGAGTTCTGATGTGCCGATAAACGTTAAGTGCATCTATGAAACGATGACAATTTATCGAGTTTATTATAGTCAATTATTATAGAATAAGTATATCGAGTATATGTTAAGTTGGGATACACATTAATATAGATATTTATATACTACGAAAAGACTTTGGTAAGTCTATAGAAACTATAAGTAAAGCTAAGATTCTATTTTCATGCGATAGCGGGAGTTGTCGGATAAACGTTAAAAGAGTCGATAAATAGCATCTTATTGAGTTTATATCTATGTTTCTTATATATTTCGAAAGCTCTTTGAATGAAGAAGGAAATAAAGTTCTATACGAATCCAATCCCATGAACTAGCTTAAGTGTTGTTTTCCTATTACATTTTTCCTCATTACAAACATTTTCGTAAGACCAATAAATTTCATAAATATAAATAAATGATTTTTTTTCATTGTAACTAATGTTAGAAAAAAAAAAAAACAAAGAATTGTAATAGAAATTAAAATTAAATTAAATTAACTTAAAATTATTAAACACTAACGGCAAAGCATAAACACAAACATTTTAGCTCAATTCATTTTCAGTTTTCGGCTAAATTAAAATCAATACAAAAACAACAAATAATAACAACAAAAGAAAGGAAAATAAACTCAAATTAAATAGAAATTAAAAATACATACAAATCGTCAAGAGATGTTGCAGTTGTTGCTGTTGCAGTTGCTATTGCTGTTGCTGTTGCTGTTGCTGTTTCTGTTGCCATTGTTTCCTGCTCAATTACTTAACGTTATTAGAGAGTCCTGCCCTATTATTCCCCAATAAACTATGCTGCTGTCAGTTTGCTCGCAATTGAGTGCTGCCAGTTGGCTGAGGCTGTCAATTGTTGGCGCAGATGGATTGATTAACTTACTGCATTTCGTAGCTTCTAATCAATTTCGATTAGTAACTTTGTATGTGTGTGTGTGTGTGTGTGTGTGTGTGCGCATGTGACTGAGCAGAGCAACAGCTGAAACTTTCCACATGAATGTGGCAAGAAGCGAGTGCTGCAACAAACGCATAAGGTCATCCTTCAATATGCACCTGAGTGTGTCTCTCTGGGTGTGTGTGTGTGTGTGTGGCACTGTTCAAAGGTCAGCTGCTGTGTATTGGAGTCTGTGAGCGCAGCTGTCAATATGTTATTTAATTGAATGCTTGCTAAATGTCGAAGCAAATCAATAGCCAACAACATAAAGTCGTCGTTGCTTTTGCACGTACACACACACACACACACACACACACACATAGAACAACAACAACCAAGAGAAAAGCAACAGCAAATCGAATGGAAAATGAAAAGTTAAACTGGAAAAATATCACCCTATCGACTCAATTAAATTATATCGTTCAATCAAAGTGAAACTCTTCTATGCGAAAAGCAAAAGTCAAAGAACGTCAAATGCACATAGCAAGAGCGAGAAAGGAGCAAGAAGCATGGCATATAAGAATTTAAATATATAACAATTGAATATTGAAGGATTTGTATATATGTTGATATATATATATATATATATATATATATATATATATATATATATATATACTATATAGATGTCATAAGCAATATGTACAGTGAATAAGCTAACCATGAGTAAGCACAAAGGGAAACTTGAATGAGTCAAACAATAACTTTAGTTTGTAAATACTCTATATATATTTAATAGTAAAGACTTGAGAAACATAGTGTTCACTCACAATATAAATATAATTTATGTATTTACTATGCTATATATATTACCAATTAAGGAAAATTTCCGAGTCTGGCTAGTCTTACAAAAGAACAGAAAATATTATCGAGAAAAAAATTTGCTTTCAATTTCCAAACTGAGATTTCAAATTAAGATATTCAAGTGAAGCACACTTTTGTCTATCAGTTTAATTGGAGTATGAGAATTTTATAAAGGATTTAGGATCTATATTATATATATGGATATAACAAATATTCATTATGCTAAAGATTATTTCCAATGCGAACTCTGACATTTGACAATCATTCAAAATTACAATTTTTATTTGCAGAATGTGAATAAATTAAATTAAAGATTTTTTTTTTTAAGAATAAAAAAACTCGTTAAAGAAGACTGATTCAAATATTTTCTAAATTTGTTGTTGTGCAAATGAATATTATAATTAGAATATCTACTAACGCTGCACGTCATATTCACGGCACGGTATATTAACGACAACAATTATTTCTTTTCGATTTTGATTTAGTCTTTCGAGAATAAAATAAACCTTGACTGTAAAAACAAGTTCCAAAAAAGGGTTTCTCAAGACAGCTCATAAAAATTCAATTGAGAATATCTAGTTCAAATTTGCAATTCAAATTATAACATTTTTCTTGTCTAAGAAAATTAGATTAATCTTTTCTAAGAAAAATGAGTTACAAGTTAATTTGATTCTCGACTCGTTATAAGAGCTAACTAACATTATTATTATTAATTTTGTTGTTGTTGTAAATTACGAATTGAGCTGAAGAAATTTCAATATCTAGGACATATAAGCATTTATATGGCAAATAAATTAGCTCAACATATCTTCAGATATTCAATAAAAACTGTTGTTAAGCAGTATAAAAATTGCTCATAGAATATATATATATCACATTTACTCCAATTATGATCAACTTTATTTTGGATGTACTTGAACACTTTAAGGACTTCAGTTACAGGTTGCTAGGGTTTTAAATGCTTAAGGATGAATTAAGAAATGCTATTCACAGTACTTGAAATCAGCTAAAAAAAAAAAGGCAACATAAATACAAAACGGAATCACAATAAGGATAAGGCGACATCAATTTAGAAATCATTCTTAAAATCTCGCTTTCTCTCTTCCTTTACACTCAGCACTTTTGCTTCTTTGTCTTTTCTGGCTCTTTCGGACTTTGTTCTATACAAATCTGGGTAAATCCTACACAAAAATCAACACAAATTTTAAATCCATTCGCTCGAGCGAAACACGTAAGTACAGTGGACATTCGCTAAGAGTAATGCCTGAAAGCTGACAGTTTCATAAATTAAATTGTTTAGCGTCAAGATTTACTGTAGTATTGGAAATTGGAAAAAAGTTTATCGTTTTCTTTCTTAAGTCATATTTTAGAATGAACTAATTTGAGAGAATTTATGATTTACGAAATTTCCGCATTGCGTAAAATATATTTCATTTATCGAATGAGCACTGTAACGCGCATTTACTTCTGGCCATCCAATCAAGATAAACAGATTCATACAAATGGAGCACAGTGTAAAAGTTTATCTATTGAAAGCTTTTGCGCTGCGGCATGCTTATCCTTGAGTCCTGTCATTTGATTTTAATCAGATTTCCAATTATTAGATTGACGCGCGCTCTTTTAAGCGGTTTTCGATTTCAGCGATTTTCACAACATTTTTGGGGTTTCCTTTTCTTATTTTCTTCTGCTTCTTCTTCTTGTTTTCGCCTATTTTTCCTATTTTCTATATTTTTTTTTTGCGAGCAATTCATTTTCGTCTCGTTATGGGCGAGAGAAAGAGAGGGAGCACGAGTGAGAGTGAGAGAGATAGGTAGAGAGGTAGATTGTGTGTGTGTGTGTGTGTGTGTGTGTGTGTGTGTATGGGATTGAGCACACAGGCGAGCAGAGAGTGTAGCACGCACACACACACACACACACACACAGATAGCGGCTGCTGCAGCCAGAAAATTGCCTTTGGAACGTCCTTAAGAAGGATATGCTCGAAAAAACCGTTGCTTATGAAGGCGCCGCTGGCGCTGTTGTTGTCGCTGTCGTTGCTGTTGTTGTTGTTATTGTTGTTGTCGCGCAGGTGTGTGTGCTTGAAGAAACAACAACAGCATCAGAAGCAGCACCAGCAACAACAACAACAACAACAACAATTATAGCAGCAGAGGCCAAGGCAGAGGAAGACTGTAGGTGTGTGTGTGTGTGTGTGTGAGTGTTGCCTGTGGCTCAGCTGTTTGGCCATTGGTTGAGTCTCATTATATATATATATATATATATATATATATATATATATATATATATATATATATATATTTTGTGTGTGTGTGTTGAAGTATGTATGTATGTATGTGTGTGTGTGCCTAACAATATGTTATATTTATGCTGTGCTACAACATTTTGCATTTGACGAACCATTTGTGTTCTATTGTTGTTTATAAATAAATTGCATTTGCTTTCGATTTGCTTTGATTATTGAAATGTTTGGCATGCCACAGTTCATTCATACACGCACACATACACTCATACACACACATGCACGCACACGCAGAACAACAACAACTGTGATCAAGTATTTGATTTATTTTATATATATAGAGAGAGAGAGAGAGACAGATATAGATATATGATACATTTATATTTAAATTTTGTTTATGTCAAGGTGAATTTCGTTTACTTTTGCACTTGATATTTTCTTTATTTTTCTTCTTTTCACACAATTCTTTTTGCATTTGCACTTTGCACTCGATAATTTTGCACTTTTTTTATTATTCAATAAAAACACAACAACAAAACATTAAGAAATTTTGTAACAAAAAATAAAAAAATAAAAAAAAACCAGAAAATTCCTTTTTTGCACTCTACAAACACACTCGATTTGTGTATGCATATATATATATATGTATTTGTGGATATATATTTGATTATTATGAATATTTTTAATATGAATTATATTCAATTTGGAATTATTCTAATACTTTTCTATTAATTCGTTTTGCAAATATATATTTTTATTTAAAATTTCTATTTTTTTGTATTATTTATTATTTTGTGGCTGCTGCTGCTGGTTTTGTTGCCCGCGGCTTTGTGTTTGCTTTGCTTTCGCTCTTTTTGTTGTTTGCACGCAACGAAATGGCAGCCGTTACGAAACGGAACTGAAACACGACGCACTTTTTGTTCTGCTGCTGCTGCTTACTGTTCTTCTTCTTCTTCTTCTTCTTCTTCTTCTGGCTCTTGTGCTTCTGCTTCTGCTTCTGCTTCTGTTTCTGTTTCTGTTTCTATTTCTGTTTCTTACGCTTGTTCATTTGCTTTTTGCGGTTTACAGTTATCGTTTGACGGACTCGCACTTCGTCTTCGTCAGCGTCTCGGTTTCGATTTCGGTTTCGGTTTCTGTTTCGGTTTCAGTTTCAGTTTCGGTCTAGGTTTCGGTTTCTGTTTCGGCAACTGTTTCTCGTTTCTCGATTCGCGATTCACGTTGCTCGCTTGGCGTCTTCCGTTTCTCGAGTTTCGCTGCTCTTGCTCGCTCGTCTCGGCATCTGCTGTCGGCTGCTGGCGGCGCGCAACTAAACATCACAGGGCCAGAGCTTTGCTTTTCCTCGTTCCGTTTCTCACGTGTTCCGCTGCTGTTGTTGCTGTTGATGCTGCACACGACGACAACAACTGTGCGTGGCGAGGAGAGCACCACAGCTGAGCCGAAGCCGCATCGCTGGAAGTTAGCCGTATTGCCTGTCGGCTGTCGGCTGTCGGCTGTCAGCTGGCGCAGCCTTCCAATCCAAGCTATCAGGTTTTGGCCTTCGGCGCGCCAGGATGGGTGAGGGTCCGCGTGGGGCCTTTGCGTTTTCTCAATGAAAAAAGCTTTTGGCTTTCGCGACGGGAGAGCGTTGCCAATGCCGACGCAGACGCCGATGCCGACGCCTTCGCACGTGCTGTGTGCCGATTCCAGTGTTTCGCTTGAATACAGTTAGCTTTCTCTCGCTGTTTATGCTTTAGCGGTCGCATCTCTGTTATTATTGCGCTCTCACTATGCTCACTCTCACTCTCACTCTCACTCTCGCCTTCTATGGCTTTTGTCTGTTATGCAGCGTCATCTGTTGCCGGAATGCAATGGCATGAAACACGCGTGTAGCGCCAAAGCTTTCATTGGAAGCCGGAAGCTGTGCACAGCTTCCAGTTCAAAGCTATGCTCAAGCTCTGCCCGCCAGCCACAGATGGCGCCACCGCGCCACTCAGCAGCCGGAAACTCGAGCGCCAAAGATGGCGGCCAAGCACTGATGCTAAAGCGCGCCAAATGCAAATGTTTGAAATTGAAAAGCGCAAGCTCAAATGCAACTCGTTGCTGTTGGCGTTCCACGTGCCGTTCCCGTTAGCCGGCAACGCGATGCACAGCTAGCTGTTGGCTTAGGCCGGCTCTGACGTCAGTCACCTGTCGTCTGGCCCAGTCAAGGTGAGGCGCCCTTGCGCGCCCAGGGCGTTAAATGCAAGCTTAGCCGCAAGGCTAACGAGCAATTAAATCAAACATTAAAAATGCAATTGATATACCAATTACAAATGGATCCAGCCACACGTGGCATCCACCTCAGGCAAGATATTAATTATTTTGTCTTCAAGCTAACTTACACTCGTATCAATATGCATATCGTATTTATGCAACGCACGTGCGGTTGCGTTATGTGTTTATGTTTGTTTCGCTGCATTCTCATCGCCCCAACTGTTCTCATCTCCCCATTGCCTGATTGCATTCAATCAATACTTTTTATGATAACCGCCACTCAAAATATAATTTTAAGTGCACTTAAAATGCATATTTTTAGACTTCGGCCCGGAAGTGTCCATTAGTAACCAATTTTCAAATTCGATTTTAATTTCAATTTCACTTGTTGTTTGCATTTATGCATTTAAAGTGTTTGCGTCCGTTAGCTAAATGCTTTCCCAGTCAATTTTTAGCAATTGAGCAAATACTTAGCATGAAAAGCCCATCAACAAATATCGAGGGCTTCTTCGTATTAATCCTGCCCCAAAAGGTATGCTATGAAAATTTGCAAAGAGATAATTGAGTTGTACATAAAGTTAAGTGAGCTGTAGAGCAGATCGAGGGGAATATATGAATATGTCTGCATCTATCGAAGGGCTTTCCATGTCAACTCATCGCACAGTTCTTAGTCTAGATTCATGACAATTGATATAATTATATCAAATAGCTGTCGTACATATTATTAGTAAGTATTTCAACGTGTTTAGCTTACAACCACTTATCTAACCAAGTTTATAGTAAACCTCTTTCACATAGTACATTGTTGTGCTTGGTTTGGTTGTTTAACTTAACAGTTATACAGAAATTTGATATATGCATATGAATATATTTACATATTTGTATAAAGATATCATTTTATATATCTTGTAGATTAATAAAAATTTACATATATATTGCTTTATATGTCTTGTTTGTCTATATAACGGAGAGCTTCATATGAGACCTCTTGAAACCATCGATAGCATCATAATATCGATAATATCGATGGATATCAATGTATATCGATGTTTTGCTTGCTCTTGTGTAATGTTAACTTATCGTCTCAATGGTTAAAAAAAATGCATTTCAAATTGAGAAAGTACTTGAAGGTAAGTTTAGTAATTTTACATACATTTTTATTGATATTTGTTGTATTGTTCAAATTCTTTATAGATTGAGGAAAATTAATTTATTTCTTTATCACATTGTGCAAACAAATAATTGTATCTAATTAACTTATAAAAATTAAATGCTTTGGATTTTAGAGAATTATTCTGAATTTTAGTAATAATGAAATGTTTACTCATAAATTTGAATATAAAAATATTTACGAATTAAAATGAATCAATTAAATCATAAAACAAAAAAATATAAGATAAAATATAAAAAATAAAATAAAAAATATGAAAATAAAATATAAAATATAAAATATAAAATAATAAATTAAGTTAAATGAAAATAAATAAATGCATTATTTACTTAATATAACAATTATTAAAGTCTCTTAAACAGATTTTTTGCTAAGCTGTAGAGTTGTTAAATCGATAGCTCGATATATCGATATTAACGGTATTATCGATTGAAGCCCTTAACAGGAGCTACTATTGTTGGTCTTGCAGCTTTGAAAAATATTTATTTAAATTTACGAATAATTGTAAATATCTCAAGATATTTATGCATATATAGACAGCCTCTCTTCACTGCAAACTTATACTTCATGAGTTTGCTTACTTAAGGCAAGACAAAAATTAACTTTTATATTATAATAATAGCACGGACTACATACATTAATTTAAATGCATTCAGAAATTAGCCACAACGAATATTATTTATTCTCTAAATTAAATTATATAGATAAAGCCGTAAAATTTTAGATAGTGATAGATTTTCAAAATTTGCATTATATAAATTATACTTCCATGTATAGAGAAGCTCAAGAACAGCAAGTACTCGATGATTCTAACTGTAAAAGTAGTAAAATAGAAACATTTTTCTAAGTTCACCAGCCCATCGTGGATATTGACTCATGGCAGATATAGACGATGATGTACAGAAGTATATGTTTGAGTATATGAATCGGTTTGAGTATATCATCAATAGTCACTCAATTTCAATAGGAATACGCGTCAATTTGAAATGGCAAATATGTAGCTTCAGTTAAGATAAAATACTCTCGTGAATAGAACGAAGCATTGCAGAACATTCATATAATCATTTCACATCTTGAACGAGCATAGTGAGGATGAGGCTAACTTACGTATACAGTTGAAACTTATATAACTAATTTACACATGAATTGCATTGAATTCTTCATTTAGCAAAAATCATTGAGACTTTGGTTTGCCCAGTGCAAGTTTTATCAATGGATTCAACTCAATGCAAGACCTCAGCTGGCAATTAAATTTCAGCTTGGCCAAGTCGTGCCAAGTCAAGCTTAAATTTTCAGCCATCAATTAGTTGGCCTTTGTGGTAGCTGCTGCAAAGCAAAAATGTATCAATAGATATTTAATTCCTGTTCGTTTCTTTCAATGTTTTTGTTTTTTCCAGAGCCTGCCGCAAGGACATGCATGTAACACGCCGCACTTAACCGCAGGCTGCAAAGGCAAATGGGAGGCACTCGAAGCGCTCAAGGCAAACGCTAGGTCCATACTTCCGCCTGTGCTTAGCTCACTTATGAAATTGTCAGTGTCATGTTATGCATTTGTCTTTTAAATCAATTCCTAAAATATCCCAGTCAAACGGCTTGATGTTGCATGCGGCTTGACTGGGCGAAGGGCCGATGGGCCGTTGGTGTGATGGAAGTAGTGAAAAACGGCGCTTGTTAAGCTGCAAATTTATGGTACAATGTGACGCAGGGGAGCCGAAGCACGTAAGAGAGCTAAAGGGTGGGGAGCGGAGCGGAACTAAGTGGAGCAGTTGCTAACCTGTAAAGCACACGAAGAACGGCTTGTGCGAGGCGAGAGGAGCCAAGTAGCGGGTGTTGGGGAGCAGCTGCAGTTGTCAGTTGGCAGGCAATTAGCAGTGAAAGCATTTAAAATGTCTCGACACTCGTGCAAGTTTAATTGCGCCAAAGTCAAGTCAATGAATGGTAATATATATATATATATATATATATATATATATATATATATATATATATATCTATATATATACATATACAATTATATATATACATATATATGGCGCTTTGATATATATATGATATATATATATATATATATATTTAAAGCAGCCGCTAATAATGCTGCCCCGAGCTTTGGCCGACATTCGGGTCCCGCCGCGTTGCTCGTTGCGCTGCATAAAATATGCAGCCCCAAAGGCAGCCAAAGCACGACGAAGCCAGGCAATAAAAAATGCAAAAATAAAGTAAAAAAAATAAAATGTAGAATGGAAAAGCAAGAGCAAGCAGAAGCTAGATTGAAATCCGAAAATTTAATGCACTTAGATAATTTCATTTAGATTTACATACTATATACATATGTGTGTGTAAATATTTCTAAAGAATGTCATCTCATCAATTTGCTAAGATAACATATTAACAGAAGTTAAACGCATTTATGGAAATAAACTAACATGTCTTTTAGTTGATATTATCTATTTAAGCTGACTTTCTTACATAAATAAATATAATTACACATATATTTTATGTATATATAGTAAAAAAATATCTATAATATATAATCTATATATACATACATAAGTCATATAACGGACAACAGTATTGAACCCTGATCGCATAACAGACAGCTCAAATACTTGGTCCCAAAATCTAATCTTGCTAATAGACATCCAGTTTCTTTTCTTGAACAATCATAGATATATATGTATATACATATATGTATATAAGTTAAGCACTTCCACACTACGAGAGAAGCGATTAGGTGCGCTGAGTTATATTCTCGCGTAGACACATACATTTGGATTCAATGAAATAACATATTTTATATAAATTTGTATAATTTGGGAACAGTAGGTCTAAACTCCGTCTCGTCCGAATATAAACTGAACAGAATCAGCTGCGTAGGTTGTGTTCTGCCCTCGAATGTCTGATAGGAGACATTTATTTATATAAATTTTATAAAAATAATTAGATAAAATAAATGTATATAAATATTATAAATAATATAATATTATGTGTAAATATGTATATAAATTATCTTTTGTTAGCTAAGCGAGCTTGAGTTCTGGCTTGAATTAATTATTTCTAGAGCATAATGAAAAGAGATAATAAGAGGGCAAAAACAAAAACTGAGCTATTTTCTATATTATTATTAAATTAACAGGAAATTTAATTTTCTAGCAAATGCTATCGGCACTTATAGAGCGAAATACTTCCATTCATACATTGTCAAATTTCAGAGAAGATCTTATGTAGACGGTCTCAAGTAAAGGTTAAGTTCTTTAATATTAAGCTGTTTTTATAAAGAAGTGTAGTTTATTAACGATCAAAGCATGAAATATATATATAATAGAAAATATGCATATTAAACAAATATTCTCATATTTGTAAGGGAGTTTTCTAGGTTTGGCAAAGCTTAATTCATTTGAAATGTCTTATAAGATCAGATGGGGAATACGTATCTCCAATCAGTTTAAAATTCGGTGTGCTTTTCGATTTCTCCCTTAAAACTCTATGCAGAGCCAGATCCTGATGAAGGGAGAAACGACGCATAAGTGTCAAGCTTGAAAGAATCTTCTACTTCTAAAAACTGCAAATTTCGTTATATGCTTCATCATTTTGGAATTAAACTAGCTAAGCCATAATTATTTGAAAATTCTTTGCTTAGGGATAAAGCTATATAGCTATATATATATAGATAATCGATTATGGCTCAATAAAGCCAACAAAATATTTTTGGGAAAATATATAAAAAGCATTTGCATTATTTTATATAAAATAAAACTAATAGATCGACTTTCATCAATTATGGAAAGACTTATGGCAAAACTTTGTTTAAAATGTGAAAAATAATCCAGATAGCTGCAAGACGCATATAAATAATATAATGCTCAGTCAAAGTGTATTCAATTGAAAATGATTATGAATACATAGATTTATATACTGTGTACGCAGTGTATATGCATAACTATATATATATAGTATATAAATATATAAGTATATATATGTATGGCGTAGAAAAGTGAAAGCGAGCAGAAACCAAAAAAAAAAAAAAATAACTTGCAAAATTTATGGCAAGTCCTTCGAGCGTGTTGCAGTGGCAAAAATTGGCGCCTCGACGGCCAGCAGGCAAAGCCAAAACGAAAATGGCAGACAGTCGAGAGAAAGGCGAGGAAATGCGAGGGGAAAATCAGTGAAAGTCGGGCGAAAACAGCGAACGAGAAGCTGCTCGAGCAGGCATCCCGGATATGAATATGAGCAAAGGCACAACATCTATCTCTATCTATCTCTCTCTTTTTTCTGCTCTCCATCTCTCTCACTCTCTCTCTCTCTCTCTCTCTCTCTCTCTCTCTCTCTCTCTCTCTCTCTCTTAGTCTGACCACTGTGTTTGTTGTCTTTCTGTTTGTCGGTGGCATCTTTGCAGCTTAAATTGCTTGTCACTTCCGGTTGCCACATGCGCCAACTCGCTCAGTCCTGCTTGCCTGCCTCTGGCTCCAGCAACTCTAAACTTGGCCTTCGATACATATATTTGGCTTCGATATATATTGACTTGAGGCTTGCCTGGCCTCGTTGTTGCACGCGCAGCTCGTGGCAATTGCAACATGGCTGCTTGCAACGTGCCGCAAGCAGCTTTTATACTGTTTGTCGTAACCGGACTACTTAATATGATTGATGTTTGCATTTGGAGTAGACAAGGAGAGATAGACAGAGTAACTGAGAAACTGACAAAGAGTTGGAGTGAGATGGATGTATATATATATATATATATATATATATATATATATATATATATATATATATATATATATGTAGAGTAAATGGGCCTTGTGCCAGTTCTCTTTGCAAGCAATTACTAAACGGACTTGGCTCACAACTCGCTCTAGATGCTGCCTGATGGATGATGCTGCAGCTTCGCACGCACAGAGAGAGAGAGAGAGAGAGATATAATATATATATATATATATATATATATATATATATATAGAGAGAGAGAGAGTGTGTTGCTGCACATAACCTTAATACGGCTGCATCAGCAAATATGATGCTTTACACCTGTGGGGCAGCTGCATTTAAATGTGTGTCAGCTGTTGTTAATTTGTAACTCAAGCGCTTAGCCGCGTCCTCTCTCTATCTTTCTCCCTCTCTCTTTCTCTCTCTCTCTCGACAGCATTGTGAGTTGCGAATTCAATATTGAGAAACTGAGAAAGTGAGAAACTAAATTGCTGAATCGTCAGACTAAGGCTTGTCTCATTGACAGAAGCTAACCGAAAGCCGATGCGCTTTTTGGCTCTTGCACAGCTGTTTCAAGTTGTTGTTGTTGTTGTTGCTGTTGCTGTTGCTGTTGCTTGCCACATTTTGTGTGGCTTATGAGCAGCTGCTCTTTGGGACCATGAATCATGCACACATTTGGCAATTAATTAATTTCAGAAAACTCTAATGCAACGCGGAATTGAATAACTTCGAGGCAAATTTTAGAGTGCTTTAAATAATTTTGAATTAATCAAGTAATTTGGTCAAATTATATTGTGAATTCGATATACATATATATTTATATAAATATTTATATAAACTTAGTTGTAGTACGAAATTGGGTCATATATTAAATAATGAATTTGTAATTATTATGATTTTTTTTTAAAGAATGATTTGAGTGTTGTGAGTCGCTCTCCCAATCGAGTAATTATATATTATGAAATTATTATGAAATTAAATTAATTATTCAATACTTTCGATTTATATATCAATGAAAATAAAACAATTCATTTTCATTAAATTCATTATTAAATGATGACTGATTGCTATAATTTATTTGACTCATTTGATTGCAAAAATAAATCATTTACTAACATTTTTTAATCATTCATTAATGGATCATGCTGTTTTCAACGAAGTACTCGTTAGTTTTGAGCCATTTGTATAATTTGTTTCGCAACAAGAATTCTTTAAGTAAGTTTCAGTAAATAATTCTATGATGAATCATAGAATTATAAATTATTCATTCAATTCTCTGAATGTATTTGATTCTCAAAATAAACAAATTTGATCAATAATGGATTGATTCATTGATGAGATATTCAAATTTTACTGATTTATTCAACTAATTTGATTCGATACAATTAGGCCATATATAAAATTATTTAGGAATGAATCAGTTGGTCCTGTAAAAATTTAGTATAGGTTCAATTTGAATCAATAGGGTGATGAAATATTCTAAAATGAATTATTCTATTATACTTTACTCATTCGATGCTTTCTACTCATTCGAGCTTTCGAATTATTTACTTGTGCATAGTTTCATTAACAATAAATCATTAAATTGTCATGATGCACTCTTTACACTAGTTTTATAGTATGCATGTAGAGAGAGAGAGAGAGATAGAAAGAGAGACACTCTGCTGAGTCATTAGTGTTGTGTAAAATGATTGACATGATTCAATTAATTCACTCAAGTTAGAACAGTTATTTTATTGAAAGAATCCTAAGAATCGTTTAATTAATGTTTGATTCATCTAAATGAGCTACAGAGCTTTCAAATCACTTAAAGTTGCCCATGTGCGTTTCATGTGCATGCTTACGTTGAAACAGAAAGCAGAAGTGATGCAAATTCGTTATATTCGATTGATTGAACTCATAATTGATTATATCTATGACTTGATTTACCTATTAATTCTTCCTTTCACGTTCACATTCGAGCTTCAAATGATTTTGATATTCAAATGATTCCTTTAAATGACTCACACAAACAAATTAGTCAAAGACCCAAAGAAATCTTAACTACTATTCAAATTTTTGAGGCAAAGGAATGCAAAAATCTTGTTGGTTTTTTATTCAAATAACTGCATTAGCTACTTCTTTGGCACATTTGTTTGCTCGGCTGGCATTCAAACGATTCAATGAGTGTTATATCTTGACTCTATGTCTATGTATGCGTTTGCAAAAATGTGTGTTTGCATACGTATGTGTGTGTGTGTGTGTGTGTGAATGTGGCACGTGCATGACCCGAGCCTGCTTGGTGCCTGGCAATTTGCAACGCCTCGTTGTCGCGCCATTATGGCCAGCTGTGCCCCAGCCACGCCCATTGACAACAGAGAGCAGATCTGTCCACCCAACAACGCCCACCACTAGCACTAACATCCCATGTAACTGCACCAACAGCACCAGCAGAACCAGCAGCAGCAGTAGCAGCAGCATCAATGCAGCAACTCCGGCACTGACACTAATGCAGCAAAATTGAAGTAGATGCAAGTGAAAATGTCCTTGAGGCAACGCTGGTAACGCTGCTGTTGATGCTGCACTCACACATACTGCCATACACACACACACACATACACACACACACACTCACTCACTCACACACTCACATATGCCGCTGTTTAACCGTTACCCAGAGGCAAAATTCCTTTTATGCTACTTCTCTCTTTCACTCTTATGGCAGCTGCACTGTATATAGCAGTATGTATGCCTATGTGTGTGTGTGTGTGTGTGTGTGTGTGTGTTTGTCTTGCTCTCTAATATATGTGACTGTAAGTATGTGTTGCCATGTGTGTGTGTGTTTGTGTGATTGCTTTTTATGGCTCTGGGAGTTTTGTGTTGCAGTTTTTTTGTTTTCATTTTTTTTTTCTTTTTTTTTTTTTGGAAATGCAGCAGCAGCAGCAGCAGCAGCAGCACGTGACGTCACATACATACACATACATGGTCAGGCTGACTACTGATGAAAGTAGAAGAGAGCAAAAGAAAAGCGTATATGTGTAAATTGCAGCTGCGTTTTGGGCATGTTTAATGTAATTACCAAAAGGCTTTCAATGCACACGAGCATTAAAGTCAGCATCACTTGACAAACACACACACACACACACACACACACACACAGAGAGAGAGAGAGAGAGAGAGAGAGAGAGAGAGAGAGAGAGAGAGAGAGCACTCTGGACGACTCTAGTTGTGCTTGGCTGCATGCCAAAAATATCATTCTATAAAATACGAGTTTAAGCACAAAGCCAAAGTCCAATAAGAAACTTCGAAATGTGCGCCAAGGCAGCCGCTGCTGTTGCTGTTGCTGTTGCTGTTGCTGTTGCTGTTGCTGAGTTTTGGGGCAGGCTTTTGAAAAATACATGGCTTGCTACATGCTGCATGGCGCCAAAGTGGCAGCAGCGCTGTCAGCGTCCCTGTCGCAGCCGCCACTCAGCGAGCGGCAGAGAGAAAAACAAAACGGAGCAGAAACGAAAATAAAACGGAAAATAAAAGTAAAATAAATAAATAACAAGTAAGCCTCTATGCGGCCGATCGACGGCCACATACCCTAACATCACAATGGCGTAACTGCATTCAGCATTTGGACTATGAATACAAGTTTCTTTGGTTGAGTTAAAGTGAAACCAGATAAAAGTGTGCTCTAGTTGGCTTTGATTGACTAAGAGATACCCTATACACGTTAGGTTGGTTCATTAACTTTCTGCATTGCTTATCTTGAGACTATTCGATAAATCCTTGATGAATCATTTTATTCTTGGCTTTGTCCTTGGTTACAGCTTTAACTGATTTTCCTGCCACAGGAAAACATGATCAATGGGTTGGCCAAATATACTTAGAACAATCTAAATTGTTGCACTTTCACTTGAATAACTCAAATTTGATAGGCATTTTTATCGATTTAAAACAGTGTTATCGAATTATCGATTGGTTTAAGACAAATTTGATTTGTGTGTATGACAGAGAAATATTTTCATCTGTAGCTCTTATAGATAGAGAATCAAATGAGTATAGAGCTTAATCAACTTTACTTTTGATACTGATCAGGGATATATATATATACATACGTACGTAAATATAATTTATTTATATTATGTACATATATCTTATAGCTTGCTTATTCTTTTGATGCTCTTCGGCCATTTTCACTGGGCTCTGAGCTTAAAATTGTTAAGCTGCAAAGTTTTTTCGAACTTTTGCTTAAACTTGAATAACTCTCATATACTGCGCAACTTCAGGAGAGCACAGCAAAAACTCTCATTTGTTTTTGCCCAAAACTTTGCACCAAACTTCGATTTTTCTTTTGATATTGCTATCTATAAAAAATTGAGTTCGTTAGAAACCCCGTTAAATATTTGCAACTATTTTTTTGTTGTTTTTTTTTTTTTTTTTCGGTTATTTAATCGTCATCAAAATATACAAATTCAATTTACACTCAATTCGGTAACTAGAGTTTTAATTTTTTTTCAGAGATAAAAAAAAGATATGGGAACATTTATAATTTAATCAATGGCACAAAAATTAGAAGCTTGAAGGTCATTTTAATTATATATATATATATATATATATATATATATATATATATATATATATTTTTCTTTTTTTTATTTTTTTTATTTTTTTAACATTATATAACAATAAAAATTCCGAGTTATATCACAGTCAATATACCCAGTTTAAGTAATTTTAAATTTTTGAAAGGGCGTAAAAACATTCTGTTTGCAGTCATTGTTTCTGTCATTGTTGTTGCTGTCGTTGCACAAATATATGCGCCAATATAAATGCAGCTCCAATTGGCTGACATGAACATATATTGTTTTGTTATATGCATCTGTAATTATAAATGTATCTCAATCTGTATCTGTAAACGTATCTGTCGCTGCTTCTGAGTGCAGATTGTATGTGTGTGTGCGCGCTTGTGCATCTGCATCTGCATCTGCATATGCATCTGCATTTGTATCTCAATCTGTTTTTATTTTTTTTGTTATCTGCAGGTGCAAAGGCTTTAGCTTTATGTCACACTGTAAAACCAACAGACAGCTAGACAGCCACAGTCAGAGCCAGAGCCAGAGCCAGAGAGATGCACAAAAACTGTTTTCAGCCCTCAAAGGTTAAAAGTTTATTTGCAATTTACATTGCAACATTTTCATTGTTCATTGAAATTTATTCGAAACTATTTTCATAGAGGAGAATATGCCATCCGCTCCACACGAGTGCGCTTGACACCATATTGAAATTTATGGAAAAATATTTTAAGGAAATATTATTTGAGGCGTCGATGGGCAGGTAATCTGAGGTGAGTAACGAAACAATTGTAGCTAGAAAATTTAAATGAAATAATATACAGAGCTCGTATATGAATCCTTAAAAGTAATTACAAATTCTATAGACAAAATTCTCAAAAAAAAAAAAAAACGCCCAAGTTTACGTAACTCTACACATTTTTCCCCTTCTATTTCCCTTGATATGTAGATTGAAACATTTTATTTAAGAAATCAAAAAAATTGAATTTAAAATTGTTGTTATATAACTCTAGGGAGACTTTGCGGTTCAGATAAGACTTAAGTAATATGTGATAATTTAAATTTTCGTAATAATTCAATTATGTCTCATATTATGGGGCAATAAAAGAAAGATATAAAGTTATTTAGCGTTTCCTATACTAAGCCACAAAGTTTGTTATTTAAAGTAGGCAATGAGAGAGAGAGAGAGATAGAGAATCAATAATTGAAATTAGAATTACAATTTCGAACAGAAGATAGGTAAATTATAAACTGGCTCTTCCGTTTGCCACAATTTCTCTACGTGGCGAGATCAAGACCCGCCGGGACTTGGCACTGGATGAGTGCAATAAACAGCTAAATTGATTATATTACAAAATGATACCAAGGGTGATATTGAATCACCAAAGGCCCGAATGCTACCATTAGCTACATAAATGATATGCGATGGAATTGAGATCCTTTGACATATTAATTAAAAACTGAGGATTCTTGCTATGTGGAAGCAATTAACTCGCAGAACTTAGGAAATGCGAATTTAAAATCGCATTTTAATAAATAATCTCAAAGTAAATATAGAAAAAGTTTATATATAATACATATATATTTTTAGAGATTTAATCTGTAGTCAAAAAGATAGTTTTAGCTTATATAATTTAAAACAAGTAAGAACGTTGCAGTTAGGCGCAACTAACTGCGATATACTCTGTTCCCATAGGTGCATTTTATTTATATAATAAATATTCAATAAACGAAATATTTCGGCAATTAGCAAACGTACATTGCAAGCAACAAACAGCTGTGCGCGTACAGCTGATTGATTTTCTATGCCTACATACAAATGCTGCATGCTATAATATTCTAAGAATTGCTATTGAATTGTGTGATGTGTAGCAGTGAACATATTTAGGTTTAGCTAACGATTACATGTAATTATCAAAGGGACCTGCGTTTGAATACCGGTAGAAACTTTTTGTTTTTTAAATTGAAAACTTATAAATTTTATTTTTAAAATTCATTAATATTTTTATAATTATGTTAAAATGCTTTCTTCCATCTTAGCAATTACTACTAAGCCATTTATAAGCATGAATTATGCAGTTGGCCAGAACAAACTTCTTTGCCGATTTGCCACGCCCCCAGTGGGCGTAGACGCATAATTTTTTGCCAGTTCTTAGAAGGAGACGAGGGTAACATAACTAAAAAATTTGGATGCTTACACTCCAAAACTGCGAAAATGACGCCCCCAAAGAGGCTGAAACATAATTTATTGGTCATCTATAGAGGAGGCGATTAGTAACTGAACCATCCAATTTGGAAGCTTCTAGCTCTAAAAATGTAGGAGATATAAGCTTTTGCGGTTTGACACGCCCCATGTGGGCGTAGATATATCTACCATAGCTTATTGATCTTGGGTAATCAACCCGAGTATAAATGCCAAATTTCAAGTCTCTAGTGTCAATAGTGTTCAAGATATAGAACAATTTTAAAAATCACCATATATTCAGGTCCGATTTGCCACGCCCCCATTGGGCGTAAACATATAAATTTTTGATCGATCTTCATAGAATCATTACCTTAGCGCACATGCGAAATTTCAGCCTTCTAGCTTTAAAGCTGTAGAAGTTACGTTTTTCCCGATTTGCCACGCCCCTAGTGGGCTGATCGGGAAAATTTTTACACTTTATAATTCGGGAGCATATATGAGTATATGGTTAAAATTTCAAGTCTCTAGCTCTAATAGCGCCGAAAAATATTGCGTACATACGGACAGACGGACGTACAGTAAGACGGACATTGCACAAAGTCAATATACTCAATTTCCCTTTAGGAACAGAGTATAAAAAAAATCGCATGGAGCTCATTCACCAGCAATTTCTACTTTTTGCGTTAGGCTATGTAAACTGAGACCGCAATCTTCATTTACCGTCTTACTAAGACATGACACGTTCCTTCTTCTTGATTTTGCATCGTTCATCAATCATAGAACAATTGTGGAAAGTGTCTTCCTACATAAATTTATAATATCGATTTCTCTTTGCATTTGAGGCCACAAAATTTTTCTGTTTCAGTCAGAACAACCAAGTTGCACTTGCCACTCCACTCCCACTTGGATTATTGCTCAACTTAAATCTATTTTATGTATTGTTCACCTTAAGAGTCTCTCTATCTTTCTTTAATAAAATTCTCCTGAACAAACAAAAAACTTTCTTTCTATCCTTTTTAAACTCATTCACGAAAAAAAAATACGGTATATTAGATGTGACCCATATCTGTCTTTTTATCCGTTCAACCCTCTATCCATATTAATGCAACACTTTCGTCTCTATTGAGCCTAGAGAAACTTGGATTGTATACTTGGATTATATATACCGTTACCTCTGCTTGATAAAGTCTTAAGACTTTTGTTTCAAACTTGATAAATTGAAATTGGAATTGCAATTGACCTTATCAAATATGCCCTAAAAGAGGCGTACTATACTCTTTTGGGGCATATTTGGCATATTGAAAATACCCTATAATTTCCATACTTTGGATTCTTAACACTAGAACTACTGGTTATGGTTTTTAGACTTGGTCAAAAGATTAGCCAGAAATATCCACCAAAAATTTTTGCCAAAAAATTATATATATTATATGCATAAAGCATTATCCTGTTATAGCAGCGCTATATAACCATAAAGTTTGCTCACAAACGATTGTATGGAACCGTAAGCTTAGTCGCAATAACCGTACGAAAGCTATAAGTGGAGTCAATATAACCGGATTCTACTGTATACATAAATCGGATGAACTCTTAATTCTTTTGTTCCTTTCTTTAGTTCAGAAATGGAATAGTTTAGTAACTAAAAAAAGCTTCCTGATACTTTTAAAAGATTCAGCTGTCTTTTGGTTTGTAAATGAGCATTGTGCAGTCGGTAGTACCCGATTGCAACGCTCTCGCACATTTTTCCAATATTTTGATTATTGTCTCATTATTTATTTTTTCTGAGTCTTTTTTTTAGTCTCCTTTTTTATTCCCTTACTTTTTCCTTTGGCATTTTCTTTATTCATTAAACGTAAGTTTCTTGAAAAACTTATTTTAAACGCTTTCATTAACACAATTCAATAATATTACGGACTATATTTTATCTTTGAGATGTAAGTAAGGGCATAAATGATAGTTCATATTAATGTTCAACTGATTTCTGTATTTACTCAGGCTTTAACTAGTCAACGCATTTGAATAAATAAATATGAATAAATAAATATATTATGTATTTAGTGTGAGTAAAGCATACCCATAGCCATCGAGAGAGTTGCGCTGCTGTTGCAGCTCTCTTAGCTGCAATTTGCGCTCGGCAATTTTCTTCTGCTCCTCTTTCTGCTCGAGCTGTTCCTTTTGGTGCTGCTGCTGCTGTTGCTGCTTCTTGCGATGCTGTCGATCCTCGCCGAGGCCGTACAGGCCAGCAACGGCGGCCATGGCAGCAGCTAACTAACAATTATTGCTGCAACGGCAACTGCTGCTGCTGCTGCTGCTGCTGCTGCTGCTGTTGCTGCTTTTAGAGGCAGCTTAGCAGACGTGGCGCCACTTCTGGCATTGAAGTGTGGCGCTCTCTGATCTGCTGCCGCTGCTGCTGCTGCTGCTACTGGTTGATATTGTTGACGTTGTTGTTGTTGCTGTTGCTGTGGCGCTCGTTGTTGCAATTGTTGTTGTTAGAGTCGTTGTTGTTGCTGTTGCCATCTTTACGCATTTAACTCAATCACATATCATAACTCGCGACTCGCAACTGCAACATATATGGCATTAATTTGCTGTTGCCACTGCTGTTTGGTCTCCGCTAGCAACACTTGCCCCGCCCCACTCCACTGCTGCGCTCTGCCCTTGCAATTGCTGTTGGCGGTTGGCGCCAGGCAGTCGGCTATCGGTTTCTCTTTTCTTTTGGCTTTGCTGATTTACTGATTTACGCTTTGTTTTCGCTTTCGACTACAACCGCAACACACAAAAAGTCTCTTGCAACATGACAGACCTGAGCCTTGAGTGCTGCCACAGTGGCTGCCACGGCGGCGTCTGCCACAGCTGCATCGGTTGCTGCTGTTTGCCACATCAATTTTTCGTTGTCTGCAGAAGTCGCTGCATACCTTGCGGCGCCGCAGCAAAACTTTTCTTTTGCCCGCGTTTTCTGCGCAGAAATCAATTAGCAGCAAGCAGTGCCCCCTCCCCCTGCCCCATCACATTACCCATTCCTTCCCCTTTGCCCTCAGCCCACAACAATTGGCGCACATTTATGGCCCGATTATGTGGCAAGACATTACGTAAACTTCAAAATGCGTTACGTAAAAAGACGCTCGTAAATAGCAGGCGTCGTAACATTAACATGTTAATCTTCATGTTAATGTGCCTGTTAATGACGCAACTGTACATGTTGCTGTTGCAACAATAACAACAACAACAACAATAACTGCTGCTGCTGGTGGTGATGGTGGTGGTGCTGCTGCTACTACTGCTTCAGCTAATTGCAATAATTTTAAGCATATCGAAGCAATTTCCATACCAATCGAAAGCCGCATAAATAAATGCAAGCAAATCAAATAGAATCGCTTTCCAAGGTAAACACACTCACTCACACGCACACACACAAACACACACATAGATTTCAACAAAGCAAACAACACTCAGAGTCGTAGACTTGGGAATGAATATGAAATGAACACACATTATCTTGCATTGAATCAGAGGCAATTTATGTTCGATTACAGAGAGAAAAGTAGGAGCTACAAACAGAGATAGATATGCACGCACATACACCTCTATAGAGAAAGAGAGAGAGAGAGAGAGAGAGAGAGAGAGAGAGAAAGAGAGCCCTGCAGACAATGTGTCAAATTGATAAAAGAGCTGCTTAAAAGTATAAAACAATTGTAGAGCGCTCAGAGATGCAAGAGCTCAGATACCAGATGCGTTGAAAGTTGAACAGGAATCAAGTGAGCGTGAAGAAGGAGGCGTTGCAACTGGCAAGTGCGCGTGTGTAGGATAAGTGGCATGTTGCACACATGCAATATACATTATGTTTATATATCAGGCTCTTGTTAGGCGCCATATAAGCCAACGTTGCGCGCAGCGAAAGCCATAAGTCTTAAGTGCGCCATGCAGGCGGGTCATACTTTAAAGTAAGCATAACTCCGAGACTTGGGCATGCAATATGGGTGGCTGGAGAGTGGAACGAAACCAAAGTAAATATCAATCAGAGAAATGCGACAGAAAAGAAATGTGAAATGTGAGCTAAGCGAGTGGAAGACATGCAGACATGTCAGTCAGTAAGGCAAGATAAGCCGGAGATTTCATTAAAGAGTAACAAATGGAAAGTAAACTACAGTTCAGAGGTCATGTGGACTTGGAACGAAATGGGAAGTCTAAGAATTTAAAGCTCAGTTAAAGAGAGAAATAAATATAAATATAAATATAAATATAAATATAAATATAAATATAAATATAAATATAAATATAAATATAAATATAAATATAAATATAAATATAAATATAAATATAAATATAAATATAAATATAAATATAAATATAAATATAAATATAAATATAAATATAAATATAAATATAAATATAAATATAAATATAAATATAAATATAAATATAAATATAAATATAAATATAAATATAAATATAAATATAAATATAAATATAAATATAAATATAAATATAAATATAAATATAAATATAAATATAAATATAAATATAAATATAAATATAAATATAAATATAAATATAAATATAAATATAAATATAAATATAAATATAAATATAAATATAAATATAAATATAAATATAAATATAAATATAAATATAAATATAAATATAAATATAAATATAAATATAAATATAAATATAAATATAAATATAAATATAAATATAAATATAAATATAAATATAAATATAAATATAAATATAAATATAAATATAAATATAAATATAAATATAAATATAAATATAAATATAAATATAAATATAAATATAAATATAAATATAAATATAAATATAAATATAAATATAAATATAAATAATTAATCTAGCTAAATTGATCTAGCTGTATAATCAAACTGTTTATATGAGAAACAAGTCACTAGATATCCTCTAGTATTCTCCAACAATTTCAATTTTGTGAATTCATTCATTTACAGAAAAAATTCTTTAAAACAATATCAAAATGATAGCAAATCACAGGTTAACTGCGTTCGATCATCGTCGCAGCTGACAAAATATAACGCAACCGGGCTGCGTTTAATGGACCACAGGTTCAGACTGAGGATGAGGGTGGGGGTTTGGGGTGGTGAGGCCAGCTGCTATTGAGCCATGCTCGGGGAGGCAATCCCTGGGAGTTTGGGGCGGGTGGTCAGTAGCTTGCCACTTGTCGTGGCTCTGCTGGCGAAATGAAAATTGCTTCCGTGTCGAAATTGAGTTAACAATGCTCGGCTGGCTGCTCGTCAGGTTGCCGTGTGGCAAGTGGCAAGTGGCTAGTGGCATGTGCCAAGTGCCAAGTGAAAATCGTATATATATACATATATATATATATATGACTGGGTGACTGTCTTTGTGTGTGTGAACTGCAGGTGGAACTGCTCCCATTTGGCATGTCGCGAGCCGTTCTCTATTGATTTATGCGCCCCCACACATCACGTATACGACGAGTTGTGCAGCGTGTTGTTGTTTTTGTCGTTGTGGTTGTTGCGCTGTTGCACTAATCTGACTATTAAGTACATGGCTTACAATGCAATGCCAAACACTTGCATCAGCGTCGACGTAAGCGTATTAGCTTGCAAACCGATTCCCACCCAATTTCAAGTGCAAGTCCAAGCACCCGCCCAGGGTTATGTGCTGGCTGTACGATATCTGGGCAGGCCCATGGGCCCACTCAAGGTCAGGGTCAGTGGTAAGCCCAAACTGAATGTGAAAGAGGTGCAGAGCCGGCAGAAGAGAGACTGAGAGAGAGAGAGAGAGAGAGAGAGAGAGAGAGAGAGACAGACAGAGAGTGGGAGAAAGAGAGACAGAGCACGACAATGAGCTGTCCATTAGAGGCGGTCACTACATTAATGCTTTTACGAGTGTATGTTAAGTGGGCGTGGCTGGGTGTTTTGGCATGTGTGTGTTGGTTTGTGCGTATATGGTATATAGTGATGGACTATCGCCAATCACCACTGCATTAATGACTTCCTGTCTATCAATATTTATCAATCAATGTTACAGAGAAATATAGATATTAACAGAGTTTCTAGAATGTTTAACTCTTCTCAGTGAATTAGTGGTCCATTAATATCTTGCTGCATTTTCATTGCATTGCATTTATCGATAAATGTATAATTTGTAGTATTATCGGGAAATATCATACGAACTTATAGATATATTATGTTATTATATTTTTAATTGCAAGAATACTCATCATTTCTATCTTTTATCTGTCGATACTTATCGATAATTAGGAATATTTAAACTATGCATGGAAACTACACTATGCTGGAATTTATCGATATTTTTTCATTTTAATTAAAAATTCTTTGCTAGAAGCTAAGCCAACATTGACATATATCATAAACGATATATATCGATAGTGATTCTTTCATAGATACAGCAAAGAGACAATTATTATCAAAATAGATTGTGTTCATGTCCTACAGTTGCAGCACAATCGATAACTAATCAATAATTGATTTAATACTCAAGACTTTATTAGCATTTCCCCACAAGACTATCGCGATGTTGCCATCTCTAGTGTACTCAAAGCATCATTCAATGCTCATCAACATTATCATTAACATTAATATGCTGCGGTTATCGCTGCTGCTGCCGTTGCTGCATCTCAACTCGTGCAGCTCGTTATTAAATTAGAATCAACTAAATTAAATGAGAGTGTGCACACGTGATATATATATATATATATATATATATATATATATATATATATATATATATATATACATATATATATATATATATATATATATATATGTGTGTGTGTGTGTGTGTGTGTGTGTGTGGCTTTGCATGTGTGTAAGTGTTCAAGCAGAAAATAAGCGTCGAAGCGCATCCAGGCAAGCAATGAGTAGTCACCCACAGCCACCGCCCATTGCCCGCTCGCGACGCGCCTGACCTCCGCCTGCTAGCGCCAGCCCGCTTTACCCCCTCAACAGCCAAAGCTTTTAATTGAGCTCTGCGCTAATTTGAAACCAACGACGCGGCTTTCATTGGCCAAAGTGCGAGAGAGAGAGAGTGAAAGAGAGGATGAGGGAATGGGAATGGGAATGAGTGGATATAGCTGCTGCTGTAAGAGTTTTACGAGTGGGCGTACGGCTGGCCACATAATGCGTATTTAATTCGCTTTAAGCGGCCAACCTTTCCAACAGGTAAAAAGGCAATCCCCAAAAAAAGAAAAGTAAAAGTCAGGTGCTAAGAAGACAAAGACGGCGACAGAGCCATAGAGAAAGAGAGAGAGAGAGAGAGAGAGAGAGAGAGAGAGAGAGAGAGAGAGAGAGAGAGAAAGAGAGTGAGTGAGATCAAGGCAACTGCCAAAGACCTGTGTAATTAATGTTTATGAATCATAAATCTGTCAGCTGACAAACGCTTAAATGAATGGGAGTTGCAAGCAACAACAACAACAACAATAACAACAACAACAACAACAACAATAACAACAACAAATGCAATTGAAACAAGCAACATAAGCAATTGAAACAACAACACTTGCAACAACCACAACAGCAGCAATTTGCAATGCTCATCGAATAATAATTAAAAGTCCAATGAAAATTCATTTGGTTTACCGCGGCGTTCCACACAACTTTAGCTATTTTTAGCTAGCTTAGCGGGGACATATTTATATAAATATACATATATGTATGTGCGTGCGCATGTATGTATATATACATGCGAAACGGGTTAAATTGAATTTGCTTTTGGTTTGAAAACATCAAATTGATATGAGTCTTGCGTTTTAAAGACTTAAATTTGAAAATAGTTTGAAATAGTTTGAGTTTTTCATTATGGAAAATTTGTTAAAGTTTATTTTATTGTGAATTATGTTGAGCAAAGCTTAATAAGAGAATAAGAGAGATAAGGACTCAAGATTCTCTAGTTAGTTTTTAATTTTCTAAGAAATATCCCAATTTAATTGTGGATTATTTCGAGTTGTTTTCTTGGTCTGATTGGGGTTAAGCACGTAAGAAGATTCAGTTCCCATCCGTAATTAGTTTTTAATTTTACTTTAGTGTAATTTTAGAAATATTGCAATATTACTTAATTTTGAATAATATTTTATAGTGAATTATTTGAAACTAAATTCTAAGTCTGAACACGTTAGGTTCCTATCCCCAGTTATTATTATATTTTTTATTGTCTTTTATTGCAGTTATAAGTCAACCTTGTCTATGAAGTAGCTGAATGTCTTTATTTCTACAAAGTCTATTATTTTTAATTAAAAACATTTCTTATATCTAAAGAGTGGAGCTTTTTCAGCCTTCTATTCAATATAGTTGTGATTATACTATTTATAAATAGAATTTCACTGTGCATTATCTCTAGTAATTTTTTTATAAAATCCGGTTAATCATATTTTACTGATATTAAAGACTTAGCTATAGCTCACATCTCAGTCAAATCAGAAACACTTCTCAATCAGAAACACTTCAAGCAAATTGCCCATTATTACATAATTTCCTTTGCAACATAGCTTAATTACAAATTTCGTTCGTTCACTTCATTGACTTTCGAGACTTTGTACTCAAGTAGCTGCAGCTCGCATATTTCTAGGTAATTTTCAATTCGTCTTACATATTTTCTTCAAATAAATTTACCATTATTATATATACGATTACGCAAATTTATCGTGAATAATTATCAATTTAGTGCAAAGTCACTTTGAGTGACATCAGAGACTATGCATTCACTAAGCTGTAGCTCGCATCTCTAGTTGGTTTTTTAATTTGTCTTCGAGATTTACTTCACATAAATTCCGCATTATTATGCAATTTTTCAATATAATTTACTGTGAATTGAGTTGCATCAAGTTATGCGAGGTCACCACGCCAAGCACACTTCAGTCAACCGCGAGATTTAATGCCTAATTGGATTCACTGAATCTCAACTAGCAGACGGTAAAGAGTGGATTTTGTGCATCTCTCTCTCTCTCTCTCTCTCTCTCGCACAGCATCTCTAGTTGGCTTTCGATAGTCGGTTTATCAAATATATACATATATATATGTGCAAATTTGTATAGCAGAAGCACCTAATGTATTCATTAGCATTTCATAGAAATGCTTTATACATAATAACTAAAAATAGAGCGAAAAATTGTCAAGCTGATGGTAAAAAACAAAGAAAAATCCTTTGAAATTCGCCGAAAGCAGCGTAATGATCCCAAAGGATATTCCCGTCTCATGCTGAGCTAGCCCGCTGAGCCGCTGTGATTATTTGTGTAATTTATGCTGTGACAACATGCCGTCTCTCTCTCTCTCTCTCTCTCTCTCTCTCTCTCTCTCTCTCTTTCTTGCTCTCTCACACTCTATATTCTAATATGCAGCGCATTTTCCGCATTTTCCGCGAAACGCTTTGAAACAACAAACAAAACATGTGCATAATTTATACGCATTATAAAAGGACCGCACCGAAACAGTTGCTCTATGTTTATATACATAGTATATTTATATGTATGTTCGTATGTACGTATGTATGTATGTATGTATGTATGTATGTATGTATGTATGTAGCGTAGAGCCCAATCTGCCGCTTAAATATAGCCCATGGCATTGGCTTCGTTGACCCCGATCCCCCGACCCCCCGCCGACCGCTCCCCAAGGTGCCATAAAGAACTTTGCGAGCTTCGCTTTAGCCATGCACAAATTTATTGTTCTATTGCAAAGAGAGGGTCGTCATTATTTATAAACCTGACTTCTGGACTGTGCGCCAAAAGCGCGTTGTATGGGGCTGGGACCCCCCGCCCAATCCTCTCCGGCCTCCCTCACCCCGTTCAGATCAGCCATCGTGTCAAGGGGGGCGTGGCCGTCACCATAGCTCTACTGATTGATGGACGAGCATTTGATGTGGCCGCAGTTGCAGCGGCAAATCGCGAATGGTTAACAGAGCTTTGCGCTCAAATGTATGCTACGTTATTTTTCTACTCTGCTTTTCGATCAATAGCTGAAGACATATTAATTTATCAGCATAGAGAGTCGAATATTTGCTGAGTTAAATGACGATTTTATAATGAAGAAAAATTAGAGTTCCACCTAGTTTTGTTATGGATGATTTGAGGCGTCACAGAGGAAGCACTGCACTTTGGAAGTCTTATCTAGGAGGTGAGGTCATAGGGCAGCTAATTATTCTAATATTATAGAACTAAGGCTTTGGGGTGAGAGTAAATAGATGTATTAGTGTACAACTCATAAAGATAGATACATACATAAAGAAAGAAAGAAAGAGAGAGAGAGAGAAAGTGAGGGACAGAGAGAGTGAGAGACTACCACACTTTGAGAGGCATTTGCTTTTCTGTATTCAAGTTTGTCTCTTTGCTTAGCTAACAGTTTCATGGTCAATTATAGTTGGACTACAAAACTGTACAGTTGAGGAAGCACTGTGTTGAAATTAATATTGATCAAAGCACAAATTTGAAGAAATGGAAAAGCTGATCACAGTTTCAGATGCACTACTCTTAGAAGTTAGAGTTACAGAGTGCTCAGTCGAGTGTTGTATTTACTAGCAACAATTGCTAATTCATCTTACAGGCTTAGTCACATTGTCAGTACCAAAATAAAGTCTCAAATAGAGTGTCAAAGCTTAAAAGCCGTTGTCAATCCCGTGTTTAGCTAAGGCCAGAGTATTAGGTCTGCATTCAGAGTAATACAACAGAAAACCATTTCCGTTTTGCTTTTCTTTTCCATATATCAGGTTTCCCTTTTATTTTCCTTTTTTACCACCACCCCCTCTCAGCAACCTTCATGCCTCCGCCCACTCTATCGGCGTTTCTATCTCATTTACAAATATATAGGAATACAACAAATTTATCGATTAGTAGCAGTCAGAGAAAGGGCACGACAGCAAATTGGAATTGACAGACAAACGCCAACAAATATCACAGTCGGGTAAATGTGTGCGTGTCGTCTCTGTGTGTTGAATGTATATGAATGTGTGTCTGTCTGTGTGTGTGTGTCTACAGGTAAACTTCAGCATACCACGCTAGCTATGTCCAAATCCTACCCCTTACCACGTTCCACCACTAAACTGAGTAAACAAACCAAAACGTTGAAAGGAAGTAAAAAAAAGTCATTGGAAAATTTTTGCGCCAGCGTTTATGACATTCAATTTATGGCTAAGTATGCGTGTGTGTATGTGTGTGTGTCTATGTGTGCGCACGCTGCATGAACTGCATAAACTATATACCAAATATGCATGCAACTACCACGCCCACGGGGGCAGACAGAGCTGATTTTTTATGGCTAAAATTCTTTGCATTTCCACTTTGAGGCAGGCAAGCAAAATTGTTGTTATTGCTATTGCTGCTGCTGCTGCTGCTGTTGCTGCTGCTGTTGCTGTTGCTGCGAGCAGTGTGGCATGCCACTGATACGTGCATAAGCATAAACATCAGCTAACACCCAAACATGCCACATATCGATATTTTGTTAGCTCGTGCAAGCGTCAGCTTACGTGTCGACAGGAAGTAAAGCGTAAGCTAAGCAGCTCTGTTATGCAACTGCTAAGCGCATAAGTCAACAGCTTATGCTACAGACTTATCCCATTAACACTTGACAGTTGCTTAACATTTATGAAGTGATTGTCTAGACGCATTTCAGCTCTCTGATTTCCAATTAAATCAATAGTTCGACTGAGTGCCTAGAGTCTACTCTGGATCTTTAATTGTGGAATTGGCTAGGTCCACAAAATTATGTTAAAGCATTATCTTATTAACAGTATTCCTTTAACATTTGACTGTTGCCTAATATTTATTTCTAGAGTCGGCTCAGCTCCTTAGTATTCAATTATATCTATAATTCGATTGATTGTCTAGACTCTAGATCAAATGTATATTCCAATTGAAGACTTGGCTACTAAATTCAAGGGCGCAGAAGTTACAAGATTATTTTATATCATTATCTTATTAACAGCATTGGTTTAACATTTGACTGTTGCTTGACATCTATGACGTGATTGTCTGCTCAGAATTATGTATCTAACTGGCATGCGAAGTTTTATAAATTCGTTTACTCACAGTCTCTCTTTCTTTTTCTCTCTCTCTCTCTCTCTCTCTCTCTCTCTCTCTCTCTCTCCACACTCAAAAATCTCTACTTTATTGGCTTTATTACTAAGCTTACTCATACTCTTAATATAATATTAGAGTCTAAAAACTAGCTTACTTCTCCATTAATATTTACCATGAGAAAAACATTTACTATAATAAGATATTTAAATATTTTTTTAAAGCTAATTTAATATAATTTCAATTCGCATTTCCTTCATTCTATAAATTATTTTTTTTATTAATTTATTTTTTTTTTACTTTTTATTTTTATTTATACTATTATTTTTATTATTATTCTAATTTTTGTACTCTCCTATTTGTATTACAATAATAATTATTATTATTATTATTATTTATAAACTTTTTTTTTATCATCAGATTTTTTTTTTTTTTTGGTCTAAGTCATTGCTTAATTCTTAGCAAATATATATGTTTTACAACAGTTAAATAATTCCTTCTGTCATTAAATAGATAGATTTCAGCACACTTTATTGTATTGCATAAGCAATTATTTCAGTTATTTATTACGACATTTACAAGCAAGTAAAGCGCTTAAAAGCCGCCCTAATGTCTGGCTCACTAATGAAAGGCATGTTGTGTGTCGGAAAGCCAAGTCGTTTTTGGCTTTGTCTAAGAATTCCTTAAAGTTAATGCTAGTTAGTCGAACGATTTTCATTTAGGAAGTTCGCATGTGGCATGTGGCAAGGGCTGTGCGGTGTCTGGAGTGTGGAGTGTGCGGGGCTTAGCTAAAGCCACACGTGGTGCACACGGCGTATGCGCAATTACGGCAAAACATTTAGTTCGAGGAGATTCAAGACAGCTGCAGCAGATGGGACTAACGAATGCAGCTACTGGCAATTAAAATAGTTGAGCACAAATTGGGATTACAAGACAAAAGATAAGCGAGCCAAAAAGAGAGGGAGTGAGAGAGGCGGAGCATTGCAATGAATGGAAATACAAATTAAATTCAATATGTGTATTTGCATATTTATTGCATAAAAAACACATTTGCTAATGGGAATATCAAACATAAATAACAAGCACACACAAAGCACAGGAATGCAATCAAAAATTGTGAGAGAGACAGAGCGAGAGCGAGAGCGAGAGCGAAAGAGTCACGTAACTAGGGAGAAAGAGATAGAGCCAAAGTTGCAATCAACACGAATGCATATTTAAAGCGCCTTTTGTCAGCAATTCGAAAAGTTCAAAAGCTTGGAATATTTGTAGGTATATATATTCTATAGTTATTGTATATACATATATGCATAGGCGTAGAAGACAGAATGGGCAACTGGGTGAGGCAATGAGCTATTCGATTCGTTTCAACCCACTGAATAAATAATCATGAGGATAATTAGCCACACGACTCTCGGAATAATTGACAAATCAATGGACAAATCAACTTCAATGGTGTACATCATTCCAATCGAATGAAAAGCGAGAGGTATACATTAGCGGAGTGCCTTAATAGCTATGAAGGTAGAGGAGCCACAAAGCGAGGGTCGACCGACCAATTGGCTTAGGAATACCCATACATTTAAATAGATTTGATTTGATGGGCTATGCTGCAAATACGAGCGAGATTTATCGATAGCAATATCGATATATTGAAATTAACGCTCAGAGTAACCCGACATAATACTAAGGCAAAAGTAGTCGAGGTATGCTATATTTTCAAGTAAATAAAAATGAGTTTTGAAACCATATTTATGGACTTTTGAAAAGGTTTCATTCTTCGAGCCTGCTTTGCCCTGTCAATCAAAAGCGTATTCGATCTATCATTATGTTGAAGTTTGTGCATATTGTATCCATTAGGTTACGGGGCTAATCAAAAAAATATTCTGATAATAGCGATACTAAAAGAAATTTGTATATTGATAGACATAACTATCGCTAGTCTCTCTCCATTCTGGCAATTATCGTTTTCTCATATTTTTTCTTGAAGCTATCATTGCTTCTATTTTGGTTGACTATAAATATTATTCTGTAATATGGATATATTTACACTTCTTGATATTTACGCATTTTATTTTATTTGACTTTAACTGTATATATAGCTATAAACGATAGATCTATATACAGTTCTTTTAACCATCTACAATATTGTAATTAATTATTGATATGCTTAATATTTCCATTAATTTATACACATACGCATATAAAATATTTCAAATACTTTATTCTATTTCCATTAATATGCTGTTAAGTCTTTGCTTTGTTTCTGGTTTATTAACTATAGAAGTGTTGCTGGTGCTTAGTCTGCCCTCGCATAATTAATATGCACATTATTTATTTGAGTTTTTGAGAGTTTCTAGAATTCGTTTACGGCCTGTCAAGCTGCCAGTTTGCACTTGCTTGAAGCTGGGAATAGGGGAGGGAGAGTACGCAAGGGATCGGAGTTTGGTCATGCGGTTGGGGTTTTCAAATAAGTTTTTCGGATTTTTCTTTTTTTTCTTTTTTTTTTTTTTTTTGTGTGTGTTTTTATACTCTCAGTGCTGTGAAGCATTTGACCAACTTCCGTTGGCCTCCGTTTTCTGCAGTGCCCTAAAATGAGGAAATTGCAAAAGCCAGGACACACACACACACACAGAGAGAGAGAGAGAGAGAGAGTGAGGGGCGGTAGCGAAAGCGAGGAGAAACTCATATGCCCGGAACCAATTTTTGCAACAACAATGTAAAAAGTCTTGTTGCTGACTCCAAGATGCCCTAGAAAAATGAGGCCGAACTTCCAAATGAACTTAAAAGCGGAAGTTTGATTGAGACATAGCAACGAAATAAATGTTTCACAACAAATCGAAACTCTTTAAACGATTTCAAAAGCGCCGAGAGCAATCACGAAAGAGAGAAACAGATTTCGACCAAGTGATTCCCCTATCTAGCACGCTCCATGTCCACAGAGAGCATACAAATAATGCTCGGCTTAAAAGTTTTAAGCCCTTTTGCGTAATACATATACTAATAGCACTCGAAAAAAATTAGTTAATATTCAAGTTGCCAAAGCTAATTGCTTTTATTTGCTTGTCAAGCTAATAAAACAAAACAACAACAAAAATTATAACTTTTTGGTTTTGGCCCCAAAAAAGAGTTAGTTTTGCACGTTAACAAAAAAGTTTTTTTTCTAGTTTTTCTTTTTTAGATATTTGTTTTTTTTTTTTTTTTTTCGTAGGTTTCCTTTGGCCTGTTCTTAATGGTCGTAGGCTAAGTATGGGCGCACATTCGCTCTGTGTGAGTGCGGGTCAAAGCGAGATTGAAATTCATAAAAGTGCAAAGGTTACAAAGTTGCTGTTGGCTTCAGCAACTGTTGTTGTTGCTGTTGTTGCTGATGTTGTTGTTGCTGTTGTTGTTGTTGCGGTGAGCCACGCACGCAACTTTCGGTTATTACTTTTGTTGTTGCTGTTGCTGTCGTTCTTTTTTTTTTCGTTCGTTTTGCGGCTTGCCACGTGGTCTGTTGGGCGGGCACAGATAATTGGCACACATACACTCTTACCCACACACACACACACACCTATGCACAGGCCATGCCATGCCTCACTGCGTCCAAATAGAAATAGGCAAATAAGACAAGCACGAATGTTGCTTTAGCTGATCGAGATAGCAGTCTAACAGATACCCTGCACTCGGCGCATAACGGACATTACAATGCTTGTGGTAACACACGAATATGTATATATATATATATATATATATATATATATATATATATATATATATATATATATATATATATATATATATATATATATATATATATATATATATATATATATATATATATATATATATATATATTATATTTATATATTTATAGTAAAATATGTTCAAGGTTGTTTGTATATGCTCTATAGCTATTAGCTCTGCCAGCTATATTCATATAATTATACAAGTACTTTTATAGCTTTCACTCATATCCATTGAATACATCCAATTAAGAAAATATATAATTTAAAGAGCTGAATACAAAATACATATATTTATATTTTGTTGCTGCGCCGTTGGTCGTAGTTTGTCACCTCATCGTTGTTTTTGTTATTGTTGTCCGGCTTTACAATTAATTTACGACAATTTAAATTTAAGTGCATATTTTATAACTGTATAACAACAGCAGCAGCAACAACGAGAGCCCTGGCTGCAATTACGTCGCCGGCCCCAAAAAGTATGCAGCATTTTTTTTACTATTTTGTTAAACTTGCTTCCCCTTTCCAAATAGTTTTGCATTCCCACGGCAAATTGCACACAATTGTAAGCATGTATGTGTGTGCATATATATTTGTATACTTCTAACTTTACATAGTTGCTGTAGTTGTTGTTGTCTGCCTCTCGCTGCAACTATTATTTTGTGTGTTATTTTTGGCTTGCTTAATGCCATTAAAACTTTTTGTCTAACAGCAACACGAGTCGCTTGTGTCTAGCTTGTGGCACCCTCGGTTTGTGGATGAGCCATGTTGCCAGAACAGAAAACGAGGCAAAAAGCTGCTAACAATGTTGCTTGTTATTAACATTTATAGTTTCGTGTCGACTCCAGTCTAGCTCTGCCTCTGCCTCTGTCTCTGTCTCTGTCTCTGTCTGTGTGTGTGTGGGTGTGCTTAAAAATTTGTAAACTGTCTACCAAAGTGACAGCAAGAGTGACTGAAAGATAGAGAGTGTGTAACAGGGACAGAGAGAGCGAGAGAGAGAGAGAGAGAGAAAGAGAGGAAGGTAGAGAGTGAGAGCTTTGGGGCTGGCTAATGTCTAAACGTGACATTCAAAGTTCGATTTGCGTTCTTGTTGCACGTTGAACGTTGCACGTTGCACGTTGCACATTGCACATTGCACGTTGCACGTTGCACAAGTTGTCGTTAGCAAGCGTTTCTTCAGGAACTTTAGCAGCCAGGCGAGCAGCTGAACGACCAGCATTTAATTAAGGTAAGTGCATGCCCCAAAAATCAATGAGCCCAAACAATGGGCAGCGCCAAACCACCACCTACACTGGTCGAGCCAAGCAAGCTAAAACCAAGCTGACCTAACTAAGCGCCTGCTTAATAGAACTCAACTCGTGTAAACAATATACTCTACACACACAAACTCGCACAGAGAGAGAGAGAGAGAGAGGGAGAGAACGGGAAAAAGGCAGCTGAAGCTGCTGCAGCAACACCTAAAGCCGCAAAAGCCACAAACATGATATGCCCTGTGCGCTGTGCCCTGCGCTTAGCTGAAAGGCTTTTAAAAACTGTTTATTCACCTATAGAAATCTGGCTAATAAAATCCTTAAAGTACACATTATAGCTACATAAAATATGTGAGTGAGTATAGGCAGCAGAGAGAGAGAAAGTGAGAGAAAGTGCTAAACAATTGGCGCTGGCAACAACGAGAACAGTTTCTTAACAATTTCATTTCACTTCGAGTTACTACTATTTAATTTAATTTGGATTTATAATTATTTATATATTTATTAAATCTGAATTTTTGTGATTCATATTTCATATATTTTCATATATGTTTTTAAGTTATAGTTTTTATTTATTTATTTACAATTATAATTATTATTATTTACAATTTTTGAGAATTGATTATTTTTATTTATTCACAAATTATATTTATTAATAATTTGTATTTATTTATAATTTGCATTATTTATAATTTTGATTTATTTTTATTTTTTAATTAATCGTTTTTATTTAACTATTAATATTTTTTATGTATATGCTTAGCTTATTCATTATAGAATTAAGGAATATTTAAAAAAAAAATAACAACAATTTTTCATTTCAATTTTTTTTTTTTTAAACTAAATAAATAGTGAAAATAAATCATAAAAAGAAGATTGAATTAATTTACAATTTCAGAGATTTTGAAAAAAAAAAAACAAATATTTAATATTATTAAATATTTTTTTAACTATTTTATTATTTCATTAATTATTTCTTAACTCTTTTTCAATGAAGCAAAATTTCTATTATATATTCTGTTCTATTGAGCATTTTTACTTCGATTGCCAATTCAGTTCTTCTCAATTTCTTCTGCTGTGAATTTTCTTTAATTTTTTTTTTTAGCTTTCTCTTCAATTCAATTTCTACACCAATTTCATTTTCGAATTTTCTTCATCTACTGCTTTTTTCAGTTTCTCTCTTGCAATGAAAACTGAAGTGAAAAGTTTTCTTTGCAGTTTTAATTACTCTTTCAGAGCTCAACAGTTTCCTTTAGTGTCTTTTACCATTCCAAATTCTTTTCGATTTCTCTCTTTAGTCACTTCTAAAGTTGTGCTTTAATCTTTTTCATTTATTATCTCTTTTTCAGTTTGTATTCAGATATATTCAAATTTTTTTTTAGTTTCTTTTTCTTTCTATTCTTAAACTTTTGTTTCTTTCTATTTCTCATATTATTTTCTCTTTTATCTGTATCTAAGTTTCATTCTAAGAATACTTCTTTTTCTTGATCTTTATTTTCAACTTCATGCTTCACTTGCATTTTGACGCTCTTTAGCTTGAATTTCTTCATTAATTTTTCCTGATTTGTCCGATTTAGCCTCTATTTTAAAATTTACTTTTTTTTATTAGTTTCATTTATTTTCTTGAATTCTCTTTCGGAACTCCTCCACAATTTTGAATTCGACTTCGATACATAATTCCCAAGCTTTACTCAAAGTTCATAAATAAGGTCAGCTATGTTGTCTACCTCATTAAGGCTTTTCGTGAGGTAAGTGCAAAGCATCTCGAGTCAATTATGAGAGTGATTTATGGCTCTGGGTTTGTTCTTGAAAAAAAAAAAAAAAAAAAAAATACATTTAAGCTGAGCTGCAATGAATAAACATTTCATTTCATATTTTGATTTTTCACTATTTGCTTTCGTTGGCAAATTGAAATTGAATTTGGTCCTGTGGCAACCGCGAATGCGATTTAAGTTTATTCAATTGGCAAATTATTGTGCATAAATGAGTTTGCTTAATTTGTACAATTTATAATTATTCATGTTATTTGCGCAATTAGGCAAGATGAAATTCATTCCAAATTTTATCATATTATCTTTGTACACAAACATGTTAATGATATTAAATATAATGAAATAAATATTTATAAATATAAATCTGCCTAAAATATCTATATATATCAGCTGCAACAAGAGCTTTCTCTCTCTCAATACAAAGCTGAAGTGGATGAAAAGCTTTGCCATTGCTTACACTATATTTTACAGGGTATCTGCGAACATCTGTTACAAATCTGTGGATCTACTATACTTGTGCAACTCTGCCTCGAGTGCTCTTTGCTATCCTTGCTGCTGCTGTTGTTGTTGTTGTTGTTGTTGTTGCACCTGCCTCACAAACAGCGCCGCAGGCGGCACAGCGTAATTTTTTTATGACCAACAAACAAACACAACTCACACACAGCAAACACACACACACACACACACACACACAGAGAGAAAGTTAGAGAGAGAGAGAGAGCTCTGTTTGGCATTGGTATGTTTTATGTTAATTTTTATTGCTCGCTGCTTGCTGATTTTTATTATTCTTGTTGCTGGCTCTGGTTTTTGTTGTTGTTGTTGTAGTTGCCATTTGAATTAATTTAATTCGTTTTTTGGTCTTATTTCGGCTGCCTCTTCTTCTTTCTCTTTTCATTTTTTTCTGCCTTTTTTTTTTTTGGTTTAATTTGTTATTTTTTGTTGGTTGTTTATTTACTTTTGCTTAATTAGACGCGGCGCTTGTTGTTATTAAATTCCTCTTTCCCGTTTCTCTCTCTCTCTCTCTCTCTCTCTCTCTCTTTCTCTTACTCTCTTAAACAGCAAAAAAATCCATTTCTTCTCTCATGCACACACACACACACACACACACGTACACATACTTAAATACAATTATAGACAATCCGCCTAAATACATTTTCATTGTCCTTTTTTTTCTAACTCAAGCTAAATCCTCTTTTAGCTCTTTCTGGGTTTCGGATTTGCAGTTTGGGAACGCGTCTCCTTTTCTAGCTGAGCTCACCTCCGCCTTAACTGAACTGCAAAATGCGATTCTGAATTTGCGACTGCTTCAAAATCAATATTCTAGCTCTTGTTTATTCTGTTTCCACTACTGCTGCTGCTGCTGCTTCGTCTTCATGGGTTTCCCCGTATTTGTGCAAATATTTTTGAAATTCAAATGAGTATCGACAGCTTCTTTTCATCAACTTGCTTTGCCTCCATTAAACTCCATGTTGTCTGTCAACAAAAGCTTGTAAATGTAGCAATAATACAGTCCTTCGGCATTGCATTGAGAACAAGTTCCGCAAGCACCTGATTTAATGTCAAAGTCTACTACTTTGCTTCAGCAGTTCAGCAAAGCTTTCACATAATGAACTACATTTGGAGTTAGTTGTTCAAGAACTAGTTAATATAACTAAATATAGTAATTTGCTTAAACCGTGAATAAAATAATGACTGCATTTGATACATGAACAAGTTCTTCAACAACTAGTTCATAATACATTCTATGCATGTGCATAACTATACTTATAAGGAAAAATGCTATTTTTAAACCATTAATGAATCACTCTATGAACTAGTTCATTTGATACTTAGTAAAGTAATATAGATAAATATATGTTAACACAATAATATAGTAAACGAACCAATTATGAATTCGTCTTTGAACCAGTTAAAGTACAGATTAATAATAAGTCTTTGAGTCATTAATTAACTGCGTCGATTATGAGCTATGGTATTGAAACAAGGAAATTAAAAAGTTTTAAGGATGTACATAAATTTGAAATAGTCTCGATTTGCTCATTGAACTAGTTCATTTAGTACTTTAAACAAAAAAATCTTAGTAGAGAGATTTTATATATGTATATATAGGTAAGACGAATCACTTTCGAATTGCTTTTTGATCCAGTTCAAAAATAAATATTCATAGTTTTGGTGTCACTTACGAAGCTGTTCAATTATGGGGAAATGTAGCTGAAACAATGCTATTGAATATTTATAGCTAATTTACAAAAGTAGAGAATCGCCAAATAGTTATGAATCAGTTTTTGAACTAGTTCATTTAGTACTTGAAACAATAAATAGTCGAGTGAGGTGCAACTACATACATTCAAAACTAAACACCATGGCTAGGCCATCAAGTGGGCATTATAAACGAACCAATTACGAATCACATTTTGAACTAGTTCAAAAATAAATATTAGCTAGTCAAAGCGATGTTATTCCGATAGAGCTCGCTGCGCTAAATGGGTTGGAATGGATTGTGGTTCGACTAACTGCGGTTCTGTGGCCACATGTATTTGCTTGCCAGTTGCCAGTTGCCACGCCCCCAGCGCCCAGCAAGTCACTGTGGCTGTTCTGTACCTGCCTCTACCCCTCTACCTACCTAGCTCCCTCTCTCACTCTCCGCCTCAGCATGGCATTCAGCCTGAATGCCTGCATAATTAAAAGCGATTCCTCGACTTCAATTGATTGACCTGCGGCTAATGCAGCAGCTGCTCCACAGCTCCACGGCCACGGCATGCCACAAAATCGCCAGCGGAAGGTGAAGGAGGGGGTGGTTCGAATGTGGGAGAGTGCTGAGTGGAGAGAGCAGCTGGCTGCGAGGCACAGCTGCAACGCCCAATCGAAACATCAAATTGAATCGCGGCGCAGCGCAAATCGCAACCAAATCGAATTTCTATTTAAGCAATAATAAAATGTCTCAACAAATCGCTCACTAAGCCACGCCCCTTGCCCTGCAATGTGTATATATATACATACATTTAGCTATATACACACAAATATATATATATATATATATATATATGTATGTATATATATATAAATCTGTATGTATATTGAACTTGTTGCGATATTTGGCCAGATTTGAAAGCGACCAAGTTTTCGCTTTAGCAATTTTTATTGCTTTTCCTTTTATATTCTCATTTCTTTTTTGGGTTTTTGCAGGGGATTTGAATGGGGCTTGTCCCAAAATCAACCCCATCCCTCGGCCAACGACTGGCGGCGACGGGTTTCTTTTGAAGTCAACTGCTGAGCCAAGGTGGCACCAGTGCGGGGCCAGTCGGGGCGCGAAAGGGGCAATAGATATGCTGCTCCTGCTGTGCCAGAATAATGCGAACAAGTGGATGAAAATGTTTGACACGGATAGAGCAAAGTGCAGTTAGAGTTATCTCTCAGTCAGCAGCTAGATGGCTGTGTGTGTGTGTGTGTGTGTGTGTGTTGTGTTCTGTTGTGTTGGTTCTGGTGTTGTGTGTATGCCGTGCTGTGGCCTGTCTTGTCGCTGCTTCCGTTTCCGCAGCAGATTTTGCAGCTGCTTGGCCTTTGGCGCAAAATTTGAAAATAATTTGCAATGACGTCATTGTTGCATATGCAGCATGCAGCATGCAGCATGCAGCATGCAGTATGTGGCATGTGGCATGACAGCAGCAGCACCGAAAAACCAGATGGAGAATACTTCAGCCACATCAGCATCACCATCAGCATCAGCTCTTCCAGCTGCATAAATGTTTATGTTTATATAACAATGCGGAGGAGACACGACTGAAGCGTGACTATGCTAGGCGCATGGTGCGTATGCTTGACCTTCAATTTGGCGGGCCGATCAATAAGTTCTTGTATTTGCTTCTTCATTTCACAATTGTTGTTGTCGTTATTTCATATATATTTCGTTGTTGTTGCTGTTTTTTTCTTTCTACTGCTTGTTGAGTCGTAAAAAGAATTACGCAAAGGCCAAGTGAACAAAATAAATGGGACGCAAATAAAACGAGAGAAATGCAAAAACAAGAAAGAAACCAGAGCTGGGCATGGCCAAGGTGTGTGTGTGTGTGATGTGTTTGTTTCATATTAAAATCACGCAGCGCACGTGAATCTCACATACAAATACAGAGACAGCGCTGTGGGTCACGGCATATTAAAAAAAAAAAGAAAACGAAATGAAAACCAAAACAAAAAAAAAAAACTCGCCGCAGTGCGTAACTTTTGGCCATGCCTTAAGCTGCTGCCTCTACACATCATCACACACACACACACACGCACCTCCTCGACTCTGGGTGCTGCCAAAAAATATGTGCCACAAAAAGGTTTTGGCCAGCAAATAATTTGTAGCGCCCAGTCAGCAGTTGAAATGAAGAACAGAGCAGACAAATGCAAAGTTAATGGCCAAGCCAAGAGAAGAACAGATAGAAACAGGGAAAGACAGACAGAGAGAGCGAGAGAGAGAGAGAGAGAGAGAGAGAGAGAGAGAGAGAGAGAGAGAGAGAGAGAGAGAGACAAGACAAGGACTACTCTGGCATATTGAGGCATAGTTCTCATTCTCAATTCTAATGTGCTACAAATATGTGCAGCAGCTAAACAGCGCACAAATGGGGCATGCACGGCTAAGTAGGTGCCCTACCACAGACCAAGTCGTGTAATAGCAGGTAATTAAAAGCGACTCGAGCAATAAATCACGATTGTTAGACGTGATTTACATGAGGACACATTTACGCAGAGTTGCCAAAGTAGTCGAAAATATAAATTACTACGGCTATGACCAGCTACAGATAGTTAGTGTTTCAGGGTTGCCATCGTTGTGTCTTACAAATAAAATATACACTTTTTAATGACTGAATAAATTGTCATGGGCTGGCATCTATAATAAAAGAGTTACCACAGCACACAAGGAATTTGAGTTAATTGCTTAGGGTTTATTTAAATAATTTACAAAGAGTTTAGAGTTGTCACAGTATAAACATATTAAGTAATTTGCCTACAAAGTTAAGAGTTGCCACAGCACAAAAATATTCATAAATTTCACGACTTTGGTTTAGGAAAAACTTTGGATTACCTATTGTCAAAGAAGTAAAATTATCTAGGGTTGCCACAGCTGAATGCATAAATAAATCTTACAAAATAGAAATAAATAAATCTTACAAATTAATAATTAATTTCTTTTTCAGAATTATTATTTCTTGTTAGACAGATATATGTGTATGTAAAAAGCGTTCTACGAGGCTTTTTGCTTGCCATTTGTTTTAAGTGTGGCATTTCTAGAAAAGCCAAGCAGTTGCAAAAATTATATGAATTTAGTTTCAAGTTAAAGTTATCCAACTTTAATGCAATATGTTTAATATCTTAGGTCAGACAAAGATTTTCAAAGTAGAGTTGCCACCCTACAAGATATTGCCAATAAATAAAATCAAACTATCAAAATCAAGAATTTCAAACGGACTTTGCAGCAAGACACATTCGATTTTTTCTTCTCGATATTGAATGATATTTACTCAACTGAAGAATATATTTACTATAATATTAGAAAGTTTACCAATTCAAAATCCTAAGAATTCATTTTAAACTAAGAATTTTTTGATCATTCTGCCATGTTGGCTGAGCTACGGTAAATGGAATTTGATATTAAAATATACAAACGCACATAATTGAACCCGAAGTAAACAGGATTGATGGCATCATACATACAGCTCCATTCAAATACCAATACTGAGTATTCAAATTGAAAATGAATTCCAAATTCATTTAAAGACAATGCAAAATCAAACAAAACGCTGGAGAAATACTGGGAATGCGTTTATTTGAATTTGAAATTACCCAAATAAAAAACAGCGAAAATAGCGGAAAAAGAGTGAACAAAAAACTGTATAAAAAGAGGAAAATCAATTTCGAATTTAAATCAACGGAAAACAGCAAAGAAAAAAAAAACCAAAAACAAAACAACAAAAAATAGAAAAAGAGGAAAATAGCAGCAGAAAATTCAAATTCAAATTGTTAATGGAGTTGCCGTAGCGCGAAAATTTCGAGTGGCTTTGGGCCTACTTTCATGAGGCATTCATTAGCAGCGCCACGCACCACCTAGACCAACCTGTCCCGCCCAGACCAGCACGCCCCCTACCACAATAACAACAACAACAAAACAGGCGAAAATGTGCGTGCGAATCGTTCGCAGTTCTTCAACTGCCCCTCAACAAAGCGCGAATTGTTATGGGTTTTCTTCTTTTTTTTTTATTTTTTATTTTGAGTTGTTGTTGTTGTTGCTGTTGTTATTGTTGTTCGGTTGCATGTTGAAAGTTCAATCAAAGTTAAGAAGCGTTGCTTAAGCCAAGGCTAAGCAAGCGACGCCGTCACGCCAGCTTTTAGCTTCAGCTTGGCAAATGGCACATGAAAAGTGCTCAATCTATAAAACATATACATATATACATATACTATATATTTCCTAATTAAAGCGCCACCTGGCGCAGAGAATAACCTCTTTATATATAAACATATAATAAGTCCACTTTAACTATATACACATGCTTGCACCCTGATTAGTTAATCAAGATTCGCTTCGATAGTGTTAATACAATTATTTCTTCATTTAATGCATTATTTAATTACTTTGCTTAAATGTTGTAAACTAACAAGTTCATATAGAAATTTTCAAATATTACAAATTGTTTTCGCTTATTTATTTTGCATCAATTAAAATAGCATTTTTGAAAATGTGTCAAAATTTAATCGAAAATTATTTAAATGATTAACGAATTGCCTTTTTGTTCTTATGAAGTGTTTAAAAATAGTTTTTCATTATCAATTTAAGAGACAATATTAATTTTTGTTAGTAAATTTTTTAATATAAGCAAATATTTATTTTTTAGTTTTTTTTTTTCTGTGCAATGCTTATAGTTACAAAAAAAAATTTGTTTGAAGTGGCTAATTCTCAAAAACTAAGGAAATTTGTTTATACTTTATATACATATATAATTTGGTATATTTTTTAGCAATAAAATCAGAAAGGACTCAGTAATTAAGCAAATTGTAGAATTCAAATTTATTGAATTTATTAATTTTTGTACATTTTTAAATGTATTGATTTAATAATTTACGAATTGTATATATTCCGTTATTATTATTATTTTTTAATTTTACATTTTGTATTAAAAATATTTATTTATATAATATAACATAAACAATGCAAATTTAAGTGATTTTTTTTCATATAATTTTTTAATAATTTATTTTTTGCCTATACTATAGAAATTTTTGTATAAATTTTATTAAATTTCAATTATCAATAATAAACACAATGTTTGGCCAATTAAAAATTGTTAATTAATTTTAAATAATAATGTACCATATTAATATATTTAATCATGGACACATTTATCAAATATACTCGAATTCAATTATTCTTCATAAAAAAAATAATAAAAAAAACTATTCTTAAAATAATATGCGTTCTTCCATTCAACTTACTCGCACACCTTTTGTTCTCTTTCTATTTAAATTAAATTAAATGAATATAAAATGTATGCATTTTCTTTTTTCTCATGAACAGGGTCCAAATGGAGTTAATTTATTTTTTAATTGCAAATTTGTGCAACAAAATGCAATCAAAGACGAATTTAATTTGAAATGTTTCAATGATGATTAGAGCGCCATCTGGCGCCAGCTGGCGGCGAAGGCTTAGCTTTGACTTAGTTTTTAGTTAGATTTGAAGCAAATATATATTTCTTTTATATATATATATATATATATATATATATATATATATATATATATATATGTATATATATGGCTATAATGCTTTGCGCTGTTTTTCTTTTCTGATAAAAATATTTAATTTGGGTCAACTGCTGCTGACGCCGTCAACGCGTCGTATGCGCAACATTTGTATTTTATTATTCATACACAGATATATATATATATATATATATATATATATATATATATATATATATATATATATATATATATATATATATATATTTATATGTATGTAAATTTCGATATTATTGACTCTTTTGAAGTTGTTGCTGTTGTTGTGAGCGAAATGTCCTTTGACAATTTTTTACTTGATTTATTGTATGTTATCGTTTTATTCATTTAAATTTAACCAAATCAAATCAACATATTTATATATATATATATATAAATATTTGTTTGACAATTTAATTTAAGCTTCAATTGCAGTTAAAGCCCCGAGGCTTATGTAACCCAAACAAAAATAGAAATTGAAATTGAAATAGAAGAGCAAATTCAAGTCAGAGGCTAAGTTCAGCTTCGATGCCTGCTGCGAGAATTCGAGCCATGGAAATTAACTTGGCTAAAATATTCATTAAGTGCGCTTCCAGCAGCTCAGCCAGTTGCAAGAGGCGAGAGTTGCTAGGCAGCAAATTTGCAAGTTGACTTAAGGGACTGGTGGCTAGAGCAGGGGGCAGGGCAGGAGGCAGAGCAGTGGCAGAGCTGTTGTGCGCCTTTAGTGTAGGCAAATTATGTTGCACGCTGCACGCTGGCCAATGCTCGACGTTGCACGTTGCAATTTGCACGTTGCACGTTGCACGTTGCACGTTGCATTAATTAAGGTAAATAAACAAATGACTAAGAGTAAAAGCGAGAGAGCAAGTGGCCTGTGGGGGAGACACTGCAGCGGAGTCGGAGGCGAAGAAGCAGCGTCACAACTGCTGCAGCATGTCTCAAGACTTTTATTGGCTTGTAGCATGTGGCATGCAGCAGTTGCAGCTAAATTTCAGCTCCTTCTTCGACTTGTTTCCTTTTTGTTTTTTTTTCTCTTTCTTGATTTTTATTTATTATTTTTTTTTTTTTTGCATTTGGGAGTTGCAGGCAAAAGTTTTGAGCGACGCTTTAAGCACCTTTCTCAAGCTGCAGTTCACGTTGACACGCATAACAACAACGTCAAAAAAAATTAGAAAAAAATACACACACACACACACACACAGACACACTCAGAGAGAAACACACGCGCGGACGCACGCGAGCGGGAAACGGAATGTTGCACGCGTCAGCCGGGCCCCGAGGCGGGCAACCGCGCGAGGCACAAAAACACAACTCGAAAGCAACAAACAAACAAATGACAGCCCGATTGACTGACTGATTGATTGACTAACTGATTGATTGGCTGACTGGCAGACTGATTAACTGATTAACTGATTGACTGATTGACTGATTGAGCGTTTTTAGATTTGGCTAGCGATCGACTGAATAAGTGCGAGCAATTCTACTACTGCCTCGCTTGGCGTAACGTAAACGACAAGAGCCGCCGCGTGCGCTACGTGAAACGCGGTACGTTGCGACGACGTGACTGCGACTGCGACGACTGAGCGCTGCAAATGGAGTCGCTGGCAGAGCCACAGTTACAGCTATAGTCACAGCCACAGCCACTGCCACAGCCACAGCCGCTGCTGGCACAGCCAATGCCCCAGCACGCTGAGCTGAGCCGAGCCGAGTCGAGCCGGGCCGTGGCAGTGGCAGCCGCAGCCAGCCGAGCCCCAAAATACAACCGAAGGCACAGTCGACACGCTGGCCGAAGCGCCCCACGAGCGACCGACACAGAGCTCGTTGGCCGAATCGTAGCTCAAGCACGTGCGATTTGCTGCAATGTGTTGTTCGGCAGACGCCGTGCTGCTGCTTCTGCTGCTGCTGCTGGTGCTGCTGGTGCTGTTGGTGCTGTTGGTGCTGCTGCCGCCACACAGCTGCACTCTGCGTGTTGCGTGCCGGGCAGGTGCCTGCCACAGCCGCGCCAACAACAACGAGCCGGTGGCAAAAGCAAAGGCAAATAGTTTTAGTGCCACTTGGCACGAACAAGTAAAAGAACACCGAAATAACAAAAAAACAACAAAAAAGAAGTTAAAAAGCAACAACAAGAGCCAACTCGGACTAGAACTCGCACTCGGACTTAAGCAGAGGCTGGCAAAAAATAAGCGGAATAAAAAAAACATATTTAAACGAAGCACTGACTGAACATGCCTGAGCACAACTGGGAGCAGGCAGGGGCTGTTAGGGCGGGGCGTGCCTTTTGGTAGGGCTAAAAGCCCTGGCAAACGGCTCCGGCTCCAGCTCAACTGACCAAAAGAACGCGGTCGCGACTCCAATGAAAGTGGCAGCAGCAATGGCCAAAAGCGGGCCGATAGAAAAGGGGGGAAAGGGGAGACGGGGGCTATCAGGCAAACAGGCGACACGCCGACCAGCGCCGGTCAGCGCGCGCAGTGAAGCGTGTGGCACGAACAACAATAATAAAAACAACAATAATAGGCACAACACACACACACACACACACACACACACATACAGGTGTAGGCCAAAAGCCGAAAGTAGGTGAAAAGTGTAAATGAAAAGAGAAACAGACGACAAAAGCGAAAATCGAATTCAAAAAAGTCAAAGGGCTACCAAGTGAGTGCATGTGTGTGTGTGTGTGTGTGACTGTGCGTGTAAGGCAGGTTAAAAGCGTCCACACACTCACACACACATACACACTCTGCCAGCTATCTGTATTATTTATGTGTTGCTTTAAAAAGCTGCCGGGCGCCGTGGCCATTTTTTTTTTATTTTGGCCTTTGGCACGCGGCGTATGATTAATATAATGCAACTACAACTCAATGTAAGCACCGCCTCGCTTGCACGCTCTCTCTCTCTCTCTCTCTCTCTCTCTCTCTCTATCTCTCTTTCTCCCTCCCTTTCGTGTGCGTGTGTGCTGCGCTTTGTGTCACGTGTGCACTTGAACGCGCCAAGCTGAAAGCCACTGGCGCCGCAGAGGCCGCACACAAATGCGAATAGCAGCAGCAGCAGCAGCAACAACAACAACAACAACAACAATTACAACAACAACAACAACAGCATTAACAATTGCATTTGTAGCGCGCCTACGTGGCGTATGTGTAATGCAATTATTAATAAACATATGCGCAAATGTATTTACAAGCCTTCCCTCTATATGTGTGTTTGTGTGTGCTTCGAGCTTTTGTTGCCGTTAAGACCAACAGTCAAAGCTCTTGCTTGAACATATTCACAAGCTTTCGTGGAGCTTTCAAAGAAACACAGGACGCAAACCTCAACAATGAGCTTTCGAGCTTCGCTTTTTATTATATTCAAAGGCTATGTATAGAAAGCTTTCGCGCCAATTAAGCTTAGGCGCTTTTTGAATTCAAATTGAAGCTAACTGAAAGCATCAGAAATATGTCCAAGGTATATCAATTAAAGTGTAGGTTGTCCTTAATACAAATCGTAATATTATCACTCGAAAGCTTTCAGCTGAGCTTGCAAACAGAGAGAAAGGTTCTATGTATTTAATATTTTATATATTTTGTATTTTATATATTTTGTATTTTATATTTTATAAATATAAATATATTTTATATATATTATATTTTATATTTTTTATATTTTATATTTTTTATATTTTATATTTTTTATATTTTTTATATTTTTTATATTTTATATATTTTATATTTTATATTTTATATTTTATATTTTATATTTTATATTTTATATTTTATATTTTATATTTTATATTTTATATTTTATATTTTATATTTTATATTTTATATTTTATATTTTATATTTTATATTTTATATTTTATATTTTATATTTTATATTTTATATTTTATATTTTATATTTTATATTTTATATTTTATATTTTATATTTTATATTTTATATTTTATATTTTATATTTTATATTTTATATTTTATATTTTATATTTTATATTTTATATTTTATATTTTATATTTTATATTTTATATTTTATATTTTATATTTTATATTTTATATTTTATATTTTATATTTTATATTTTATATTTTATATTTTATATTTTATATTTTATATTTTATATTTTATATTTTATATTTATTTGTATAAAGTGCTTTGGAAGCTTTTAGCTATTGACTGTTTTGCTAACTTGGTTAAGCTCTCTTTTTTAAGTGTAACTACATAGCACCCATTTAAGCTTAATCATTAAGACGTTATACATATATACCTTAACTATTATCAACAATAAATCGTATAGAAATAGAGAGAGAGAGAGAAAGGGAGATAATGTGTGAGCTTTTCCGTATGCTTACGGATTGCCTCTCACTGACTATATCAAATATATTCTCTCGCTCTTCTATTCTTTCGTGTAGATTGATTTCAGCATGACGTCTAGCTTTCAAATCAGAGTGCTTAGATAGCCCATGCTTATGCTTGTTATTGTGGGGGATTGTCCGATTGGAAGATTAAGTAGCTGACAAATCGTTACTCATGCTACTATAAAAGTAAATGTTGAACAAAATAAGGCATTTATAGCTTCAACAGCTGCCATTCATCGACGTTCATTCGCTTGAAACTGAGTCCAAATTAACAACAAGAATCGCTGGTTAAATCGCGTGGCTGTGGTAACCGGTGCCAGTTCGGGCATTGGTGCCGCCTGTTGCAAGGATTTGGTGGCCAAGGGCATGGTCGTTGTGGGCCTGGCACGTCGCGAAAGTCGCATGAAGCAAATAAAGTCGGAACTGCCGCCAGAGCAGGCGAAACGCTTTCACTATCGCCCCTGCGACGTGAGCATGGAGCAGCAAGTGATCGACGCCTTCCTCTGGATCGAAAGGGTGCTAGGCGGCGTCGATGTGCTGGTAAATAATGCCGGCGTCATCCGGCCAACGATGAGCCTCGTCAGCGAGGGCAACAGCGCCGATGTACACGCCATTCTGAACACGAATGTGCTCGGCGTCACCTGGTGCACACGTGAGGCTTTTCTCTCGTTCCAGCGCCGCAAGGTCAACGACGGGCACGTGCTGATTGTGAACAGCATATCCGGCCATCGGGTGCCCGTGGTGCCGCATATTAGCTTCAATATGTATGCGCCCTCCAAGCATGCGATCACCGCAATGACCGAGGTGCTCCGCCAAGAGTTCCTCAACAATGGCACAAAAACAAAGATCACAGTGAGTAGCACCCGGAATACGCTCTAAATCTCTAGCTAACATAATAATTCCTGTTATGTGTGCTTTATAGAGCATCAGTCCCGGCGGCGTGGATACCGAAATAATTGATCGAAAATCAATGCCCGCACACGGAATTCCCGTGCTGCGCGCAGAGGACGTGGCCGATGCAATCTCCTACTGCATTCAAACACCTCCGAATGTGCAAATACACGAGCTCACAATTAGGCCAGTGGGCGAAATGATCTAAAGGCATAGGGAGAAGAGAGAAGAGAAGAGCCAGGCTCACTCACTTCAATCTCTTTGATCAATTGAGAGGACATAACTGCGAACCGAATTCCTTTTCGCTTGATCACTAAGAGTTATAGAAAATGTTATCTAAATTGCTTAATTAACCTTTTCTTTTTTTTTATATTTATATTAGTATTATTATTATATAATATATATATATATATATATTTTTTTTTTACCAAATATATTATTGTTACCACTATAAAGAAAAGCAGCAAAATACAAAAAAACCAAATCTAAATCAATTTGTGATTATTTTATTCGAAAACGTTACTAGTTAATAGTTTAAAGAATTTTAGATTAATCAATTTTTTTTTTATAAATTTGTTTCTTATATTTTGTATTTATTATTTTTATAATTATTTTTTATTTATTTTATTCATTTATTATTTTTAAATATTCATTTATTATTATCTTTTTTTTCTACCTATATTATATCTATAAGTAATTATTTTGGAATAGAATAATCATGAATTAGTCAAGATTGGAATTTAGCTTTAGTGTTTTTTTTTTTTTTTGCTTCATTTGTAATTCTTTATAGTGGATAATGCTTCTTTAATATACATTGTGAATAGAATGATGAGACTTGACTTTAATAATTGTAAACAGCATATTTAATTAAAGATGGAGAGAGAGAGGGGCGATAGAGAGACACTGTGAGAGACCTTACATATGCGCCTTTTGCTTTTTGCTCTCTCCAGTCCTCTCTCTTTCTCTCTATCTCTCTTCGTCTATATTTGACTGCCACACACGTGTGCTTACGATTTGATAATATTCTAAGTAGAACGCAACCTTCTTTGATGAATAGCCCGATTAACTTTCGATTATACTAAAGATTGTGTCTTTTGTTATACTTTCAAGATTGTCGAAAATTAGTTGATTAGATTACATATTTAAAAGCGGAAGTGTACTCGTTGATATACGGAGGGCTCAACTAATGTATACCCTGACTTCTACTTTTCCTTGACACATAGAAGTTCTTCTCAGCACTTTATCATGTAGGGATTAGATATGTATTATAACTCTAACATCGTTTTCAATATTTATCAAATTCTCGTGCAGTCCACACTTCTTTGCTATATAGATTTATATTCCAAACATAGGTTATAGGTAAAAAATTATGTTGATTTGGCAATTCTTTGCCATACAGTTCGTGGAAACGCTTTCATTAACGTGGCAGTTGAGAACTTATACATACATATGTTAATAAACTGCGTGTCACTGAAACAAGCAAACGTTGTAGTTCTCTATCTAAACTCGCCAACAAATAAGTTAATGAAAATATGTATTATTTCTAAAAATCAAACAACCTTATCCCGACAATCAATCCATATCTACTCCTACTTACGTAGCGACTGAATTTGACCTATACTGGCTATCAGTGTTGCCAAATCAACTTTTTTTCCCGTGAAATTTGGCTATTTATACCCTGAGCCCATTTTCATTTTCAAGGGAAATCAGGATATAATGGTTTTGTTAAAGGTATGTAACAGACAGTAGGAGGCGTGGCAGACCCCACAAAGTATATATATTCTAGATTAGCACAAAAAAAAAACAAGTAAGTAAGCTGTAGTCGAGATAATATTCCAAGAATTATACACACACGCTGATCTACGCTTCTACGCATATATGTGTGTATGCATTGCAGGCGTCTTGCTGACTCGCTGTCTCGCTTGCTCTGCCACATGTGTTATGCTGCGAGAAATAATTTGATTAATAATTCTGTTTCGTAATCAAACTTTCAGATCTATTTGCCTAACCAAACTGTATGACTCTAGAATTAAAAATACATTTTTGTACATTTAAAGGTGCAAACCGAAATTGTATTAAATTAGTATCTATGTATATCTATATAAAAACAAGTTAGAACGTTGCAGTTGGCCACAACAAACTTATTTGCCGATTTGCCACGCCCCCAGTGGGCGCAGACGCATAATTTTTTGCCAGTTCTTAGAAAGAGACGAGGGTAACATAACTGCAAAATTTGGTTATTTACACTTAAAAAATGCGAATATTATTCGATATACCAGGTCCCTGAAGAGGCTGAAAAATAATTTGTTGGTCATCGATAGAGGAGGCCATTAGTTACTGAACCATACAATTTGGAAGCTTCTAGCTCTAAAAATGTAGGAGATATAAGCTTTTGCGGTTTGACACGCCCCCTGTGGGCGTAGATATATCTACCATAGCTTATTGATCTTGATCTTGTAGATCGGTAGTCAACCCGAGTATAAATGCCAAATTTCAAATCTCTAGTGTCAATAGTGTTCAAGATATAGAAAAATTTGAAAAATCACTATTTATTCAGGTCCGATTTGCTACGCCCCCAATGGGCGTAGATATATCCGCCATAGCTTTTTGAACTTGAGTTATCACCGCGAGTATACATTCCAAATTGCAACTCTTTAGCTCATCAACTAGTACGATTACTGGCATACGGGCATATGCATTTTCCGATTTGCCACGCCCCTAGTGGGCGGATCGGGAAAATTTTTACACTTTATAATTCGGGAGCATACATGAGTATATGTTCAAAATTTCAAGTTCCTAGCTCTAATAGCGCCGAAAAATATTGCATTCATACGGACAGACGGACAGTCGGACGGACCGCAAGACGGACATTGCATGTCAATATACTCAATTTCAATTTGGGAACAGAGTATAAAAAATAAAAATAAAAATTATGATGGACTTAGAACTTTCAATGGGCATAACAAATAACATCGGCGGGAGTAGAACTCGCGATTATCTAACATTATATGCAACTGCCTAGCCATCTACACCACGGCACAACTTTAACTCGAAATTTCGAAAAGGAATGAAATTCACTGTTAGGCACCATATGCGAAACAAACAAAAAACTAAAGCAAAAGCTGAAAATATAAATACAATTCAAAGACAATGCTAAACAAAATTCAAAGACAGTTCTGATTCTAAGAATCTGCATGGATGGCAACGTAGAAAACAGCCCAAGCTGTTTTGTGTGTATATGTGCACACGCATAGAAAAATTGCTTTATTTTGTTTAATAAATATTGAAAGTTTCAGCATATGATCTAAATATTCCATTGAACATTTTACGATTTTTTAAAAATCTCAACTCTTTTACAATTAGCTTTACATGTACAAATACGCACGCAGTCACACGCTGATCTACGCTTGTTTGTAAGGTCCGTGTATTGCACGCAGTATACGAGTTTATTTCAGAAAATCGATAACTTTTTCCTTTTCATAGTTATCGATTTTAACATTTATCGAGATTCAGTTATAAAATTATATCATCTTTATAGTTAGAGTCTCCAAGTCTTCTGCATATATATATAGATATTAATTTAATACAATTTCGGTTTTTGTTAGATTTTGGATTCACCCCCATCCCCCCAAATTTGGAAAAAAAAAACGTAATTCAAATACTAGAGACAATTTGCAATTTGGCAACTAGGCACATTTTAGTGCTATTTTGACGTTAGTCCATTTAGAAATGGAGTTATTAGCGTCCAAAGTTCAGCCCAACCCACCCCCAAGCCATGGCAACAACTCCACAGTTAGCAGAGCGCGCGCTTATATGTGCGTAAAGATATATTCTTTTGCAGGGCTCAGGGTATCTCGAGTAGTCGAGCAGTCTCTACTAGAGCTTTCTTACTTGTTTTTTTTTTTTAGGTATGTTTCCAACAAAAGTTGGCAACACTACTGGCTGAAAAGCTTGTATAAATGGACTTTAATGTCGATTATTATATCTGTATTTACTTGAACAAATGTGTTTGATATATGAAAACATCGGGGAAGATAAGTTATGTACAAAATTTGAAATAAATATGTAAGCATAACAGGGAAGCACACAATAAGTCTGAAATCTCCTAAATATACAGTATTCCAGCTAGGCTTAAAAAGCATAGTCAACCCATCGATTATTAGCAATTGAGTTGAGTTATCGAAAAATGTATATGCATAAATCAAATAATAAACTCATACTACATATGTTTTATAGTAATATTGATTTTAAAGTTGTGCTCCAGCTTTTATGCTATCGCTGCTGTCATACGGACGGCTACATACAGACAAACGAATATCGATTCAGCTCGACATTCAATTTTATGGGGTTTGTCAAGCCGCCTTCTGCTTGTCACATACAGAAGCATTATATCCTCAATTCCCATTTTGGGTTCAAGGTGTAGAAATATATAATCCAACTACAAGATACACATTTGTTCTTTACCAATACGAACAAAAACTAGGTTAGAGCCCCATTGATCTGTATGTTTAACTCATATATGATTATATTTGAAAAGCCCTAAGTACTCCCCCAAGAGCTATGTATGTATTAGAAGTAATATGTATAAGAAGTATATGTAAAAATGGTTGGCTCTAATGAACAGCTTGTAATTCTTGTAATTCTCAAATGGTTTTAACGTTTAAAATCTCAATACCTACTTAACTCTTTAACTCTTACTTAACTCAGTAACTCTTTAAATTGAAATGTATATATGTACGTATATATATAAGGTTTTTATATCGTTTCGACTTACCTGAAGGTTGCAGCACATCAATTTGGTATTTCAGATATTCGCAAAGGTGAAAGAGAGGGAAAGAGAGAGAAGAAAGTCAGTGATTAGTCTGGCATTGAAGTGAACGAATAAATGGAGAGAGCGGGAAGCGGAGCGTATAGCGCACTACAACGAAATGCAATCGCAATAGCAATAGCAAACGCAATGGCAATTGCAATTGCAATTGCAACTGCAATCGAGCGTTAAGCAAAGTCAACGAGAAGTAATGTGCACGATGCGAGAAAGCAAAAGCGTAGCAGAAGCTTGAGCAAGCGAATTGATATGCATATATTGAGTTTTGCGAATCGAGGCTTTGATTGAGAGCTGCAATTGGTTAGACATCGAGTTACGTACAGATTCCCATATTACGCACAAGTTCACACACACACACACACACACACACATAGAGTGGGGGCTGCCATCCATTGCCCTTTGGCCAGAGTTTTCGAGTTCTCTGTTTTTTTTATTTTTTATTTTTACTTACCCGCCAGCAACAAGTATCATCTGCATGTTGCTCGATTGTGTGTGTGCAGTTCGTATATCCTGGACGGCACTCACACACGCTCACACACAGCTGGCTGCTGGTCTGGTCCTGGCCGCAGGGGCTGCTGCTGTTGCGGCTGCTGCTGCTGCTGTAGCTGCTGTAGCTGTAGCTGCTGCTGCTGCAACATGACGGCCAGCATACAATCTCTACTCCGTTTTTAGCCGTTTTTTTTACAATGTATTTGTACTTATTTTTTATTATTATTATTATTATTGTGATTTATTGTCGTGTTGGTCGTGATGGCTGTGCTTCACTGTACTTGCAGCACACAACTCCATTTGCGGCACAGCATTTGCTTAGTTTATATTAACACTGCAATGCACACACCCACGCACACATACATTTAGTTGGCACCCAATAACAGAGCAATTGGCAGTCTTTTTGCCTTTTGCCTTGTGATCTGATAGCAGCGCAGCTCTCGAGTCTATTATTTAATAAATTACAGTCTTATGGGCTCTCTAAGCAAATCCGAGTCAAAAGTGTAATCAAGAATTTGGCAAGCACCAAGCGAATTGAGCCACAAATGACGCCAGCTGAAATCTTGGCTCAAGCACTGTGAGCTTGAGCAAAATCTCAGCAAGAAATCAAATTATTGAATAGAGACAACATACCGAATACAGCTATAAATCGTAGGAGTTAAATAAAAAATAAATTTTAAATTTAAATAAACTTCACGAATGAGTTTAGAGTGCATGCAATTTAATACTCGTTCAGTCAGTGACTAGAGTATATATAAGGTATAGAGTATATAATAAGTACGTACTGGATGAATGATAATTCATGAATTTCATGTATACATATATATCAGTTTTCGATAAAAAGAATCAATTAAGTCTAGTGTCAAATCAGGAATAATTCAATCGATTCGAATATAATTCGTTTTATGGCATTATTCTATATTGAAAGTCTTTGATGTTGTTTCAGTTCATATATCATATAGACTAGAATAATATAATATTATAGATAATTTATGTAGCAACGCACATTGGGGAGAGTTTGACAGAAAACCTTAAGGAATTTATATATGTATTATTATACAGTGTAAGTGTCCAAGTTAACTTATTGAATCATTTCTGACCCAAACTATATGATGCCTTTGTTGAAGCGAAGCCAATCAGAACACATCAATTCAACATTTCTTCAAATTGATGAACAATGAACATATATGCATATGTTAAAATTGAAAAAAAAAAAAAACGATTACAATTATAAAGCAAAAAAAGACCAAAAAACAACAAATATATATATATATATATATATATATATATATATATATATATATATATATATATATATATATATATATATATATATATATATATATATATATATATATATATATATATATATATATACTAAATTAATGTTTAATATTTATAATATTTATATTTATATAAAAAAGGAATTTAAAAACATATAAAAAGTAATCATAATTTATTTTTTATATAATTAAAAATAATTTGCTTTAATATTCATGACAAAATCAACTTCAAAAGAAAATTAACACAGATTAAAAATCTTAAAATTTAATGTTTTTAATTAATTCTAATAAATAGTGTATTCTGAAAAATGACCAATTTGTATCTATAAATATTTGCACACTTATATACTTTTCTTCAAATACATCTACTAAGACTGTCACAGCTTGCCAGACCACGAAATGTGCCAAAGGTTGAACATAATTTGCATTTCATTTGGAGCTTCTTAGGGCGAGCGTTCAAGTTTTACTTTGCTGCATACTTTTATGACGGACTATGATTTCAAGCTTAAAGAGCCAGCGCCGGAGAAAAGGTATAACTTTTTTTATGACCATTTTGAATATCAGTTAAAAAGAAACTTTTTGAAGTGCCCGCAAGTGCTGCCAACGTCCAAAGTAAAAATCAAACTTTAAGACTGCAATTTTCATATTATTTAATATGCATCTATCCATACAAAAATTGAACCCTCCACTGTCTATAGCAATGCTTGCTGATGATAGAATTAACAAGTAATACAAACGTTAATATTTCGAATTAGAAATAATCAACATGAAACCCTTCAACTTGGTTAAATTTCCTAACTATAATGAGTATTCCATGCATTTATTCTATAAAAGATAGTAATTACTATGATTCAGAATATATCAAAGAACTAAACTATATACAAAGCTGATAGTAACTAAAGGTGATTGAATACAAAGAATAAAACGAATGTAATTAGTTTTTTTTTTTAACACTTGATGTACTCTCCCATAGAAATCACCAAAAATATACGATTTGTGAGAAAACTTGGTTGTTTTTAATCCCAAACTTAAAAAATCCATTAAACTTTCTTATTGAACATTAAACTTTCTTATTGATTGAAAATCCATTAAACTTTCTTATTGATTATTTAATCGTAAAATAAAATGCTTGCATAATATTATTGAGATATTATGTACAATATCTAGATTATTTCATTCCTATTTGCATACATATATCATTCTATACAATTTTCTTTAATACCTGTAATATATATTATAGCGGTATAAGTATACCATGTATACTTCTTTTATATTATGTATACTTCTGTTATACTATGTATACTTCTGTTATATTATGTATACTTCTGTTATACTATGTATACTTCTGTTATATTATGCATACTTCTGTTATACTATATATACTTCTATATATTATGTATATATGTATATCCTATCTATGCTATATTAATATACTTCCAGATCAAATATACTATCAATCTGTAATAACTTTAGTTAATTTTATATTATACATATTTCAAGCATACTATCTATTTTATCTAGATTACCAATGCTTACTAATCAACTGTTTACTATCTGTAGAATCTGCAATACATTAGATGACTTTCGTATCTATACCATTTATGAAATCTGTAATATTTACACTTTACTTTGCTATCTATACTACTATATACTCTACTATACTATTTATTCTATCTATTTTAACTACACTAATCTCTAATCTATCTAACATATTTATTGTAAACTTATATCAATTTGAATCCATATTCTCTATATAATCTTTACTATATATCCTATTGTAACCAAACTATCTTTACTAATTACAATACCTAGATTAACTATACTATCCAAACTATGTACACCATTTATACAGCCTACAATCAAATCTCTTTACTCTTCCCTTCCTCTAACTCTCTCTCTCTCTCTCTCTCTCTCGCTCTTCTCGTTAAATGCAAATTTAAAACTGATCAGACTCTTCCATATGGCTCAACTGTTATTTAACTGTGTTACTCTAGACCTAGAAACATTTCTTTTGTAGCTTGTTTACAGTTGAGCGACAAACTTTTGTTGGGTGTTGCTCAAACTTTTGTGTCAAACTTTTTACTGAGAGACCGAAACCGTGAGGGAAACTATGTATGTATGTATGTATGTCTGTATGTACATTTAGTCATGTTAAGCTGCAGTCCGAGTGCTTTAAGCAGTACTGCATATAAGTTTAACAACACACAGACACAAAAATGGGTATATATCATAAACATATATAAATACACATATGCATATATATGGAAGTTGCATTCGTTTGCTGACAACTAGAAAACTATTTGTACATGGCAAAAAGTTGCTGGTTATTGTTGTAGCTTGGTTAATTTTGCTGTTGCTGCTTGGCCACATGTTGCTGTTGTTGCTGCCAGACTAAAGTATAGTCTACTTTTAAGCACAGCCTGAAACATTTCCTCTATTGTATTTTTTCTCTCTAATTTTTTCTTTTATTTTCATTTGTTTTCTTGTTTTGTTTTGATTGCGTTTTTTGTTGTGTGTCTTTGGAATTTAGGTTTGTAATTAATTGCGCTTTGTTTCGTATGCTATTCGCTTAACTGTTTGCCGTTTCGTTTCATTTCATTTCATTGCGTTTCACAAGGTCGTTGGCATATATGCGTCTCGCTCGCACACGCGCGCTCAGCTGTTTCTCGCACATCTGTCGCTCTCTGCTGCTGCTGCGAGCAGCTGTTAAGCGGGTTTTTAGTGAGGCCAAACATATCCCGCCGCCCGGCAGCAGGTGTGTGCGCGCGTCTCTGTGTATGTGTATGTGTGTGTGTGTGTGTGTGTGTGTGTGTATGTGTGCCTATGTATGTGTGTATTAAACGCCGTCAACTGCAAACGCCGTCGAGCTGCGCTCAGCTTGGCGCCACGCGGCAAACTAAGTCAACGGCAAAACAGAATACAAAAATAAAAAACAACAACACAAATTATATCTGTTGTTGTTTTATAGTTTTTGCTGCTGCTGCTGTGTTTTAATTAATTAATTAAGCACAATTTGGCTGGGGGTCGCGCATATAATTACAAAACTAAATATTAAGTATACGCCACCAGGCGCCAGCGATATCCCAAGAGACACCACAAATACACACACACACACACACACACACACACAGAGTGAGATCTGTTTATAGACATATACACACGTATGTGTGTATGTGTGTGTGCTTGCAGACAATTAAACAGTTAGTCGCTTGACATTAAATAAACGTAAATAAACGACGACAGTTGCGGCAAATGTGTCATTGTTATGGCTCTTGCGGCGAGGCCAGGGCTGCAGCAGCGCTGGTCAGCACGGGCGGCGGGCGGCGGGCGGCGGGCGGCGAGCGACGTGGAGAGGGGCGAAGTGGGGAGGATGGATTACTGGGCCATGGTTTGGCTTAGTGAAATATGGGCTAAGCATGCGCCAAGAGCCAGAGCCAATACACATATATACATATATATTGTATATTTATCTATAGTATATATATATATATATATATATATACAGTATATATATATATATATATATATATATATAGTATATATATATATATATATATATATATATATATATATTTATATATAATGCCCATGGAGCACCCTATGAAACGCGCTTTCAGCAGCTTTTGTTATTGCTGTTTATTTTCTGCCCCTTTTTTCGCTGCTAACCACAAAATTTGTTTACATTTGCAAAAAAAAAAAAAAAATTAACGAAGCCCGGCACGAAAATGAAGGAACAAGTAAGACGCGGCACACACATCTACACATACCTTACACATCTACACACACACACACACACAAATGATTAGCCTCTCCGAGAGTGTGAGATAAGAGAGCAAACAGCACGCTTTACTTTTCATTCATTTATTTTCGTTGAACCGTTTTTGTGTTTTCATTTACTCTATTTTTTTTATATTTTCTAAATCAATTTCGATACATTTTTCGCATTTCTTTGTTGAACGAGAAAAAAAAAACAAACTCACAGAACGAGAAAAAAAAATGCAAAAGAATTTACACAGAAATCCGCATTTAATTTCCGCAAAACGCGCCACACGTTGCGTAAATGCCGCGCGCGCTGTGCGGATGCCCCAACGCAATGAAGAAAACAACAGCAGCAGCAGCAGCAGCAGCAGCAGCAGCAGTAGCAGCAGCAGTAGCAACAACAACAGCAACAACAATGGCAATCACAATAGAAACTAGTACAACAATTCTATTTGTGGGCATGTTCCAAATGCCAAAACGTTTCCAGCAGCTAAGGCGCTCAGCCAAAGGACAAGCGAAACAGTTTGGCAATGGGCAATGGGCACTGGCGCCGGCTTTGGCAATGTAACACTGACACAGTAACATAGAACACACACACACACACACACACACAGCCTGCATCAATGTGTGTGTGTGTGTGTGTGTGTGTGAGCGAGTGCTGCCAAAAACTTTTGTTTCTTTTTATTTGCAGTTATAAATTTTGCAGCTTGATTTGCATTTTCGACAATTGTTTGCGGCTTTAAAATGCAATTAAGTGTGCCACAAACACACACACACACACACACACATACAATCACACACATACGTACACATTCTTTGCGCAAGTCAATGCAGGCGCGCAAAATACTTTTTGGGCTTGTGCCTAATTATTGCCAAAAAATAAAAATAAAAATTTTTAAAGAAACTAAAAACAGAAGCGGCACAAAATAGAAGGAAAAAATACGCAATTTAAGTTGCTTAATTGCGACGACAAACGATAAAGGCGACGCACGCGACAAACGGTAAACGATAAACGGATAGCGGATAACGGCAGCGCAACAACAAATAAGTTGTTTTGCATGTTTCACAGTTTTGCCAAAACGTTTCCAGCGGCCGTTCAGCTTCTGCGAGTAAACTGAAGATGCCCTCGGAGAGAGACAGAAAGAGAGCGGCCGCACGCTACACTGGCTGCGAGAGCGAGAAAGTGAGCGAGAGAAAGAGTGTGAGAGGGAGAGAGCGCGCGCGTCTTTGCTTACGCTCAGCGTACGCACTTGGGACAGAGAGAGATGCAAGACAAGCATGCGGCAATCGTTGCTCCGTTTGATTTTGTTATTGTCCTAGCATAAGTTAACCGTTTTCCATGCAACTAGAGTCATGTGCGAGCGCGTGTGTGTGTGTGTGTGTGTGTGACTCTGTTTGTGTGTGTGTGTGAGTGTCACCGTGCGTAATGAGTCAACAATAACAACAACAACAACGAAGGCCGCCTTTTGAAACCCTTTGATACTTGGAGTTACGCTCTCGCGCTCTCACACTGGCCCACACTTTCTCTCACTCTCAACTGGACCGCTGCTGGGGCGCCTTGTTGCTGCTGCTGCTGCTGCTGCTACTACTACTGCTGTTGCTGTTGCTGATGTTGGCTGCAGCTTCTGCTGCTGTTGTCTTTGTGTTGTTTTTATTCGGATTTTTTTTCTTTGTGTTTTACCGTTTCATTTATGTAATTTTCATTAAAATTTTCGCTCGTTTCATGCGCGTCCGCGTGCGCCGTTTATGCAACTGGCGACGACGATGGCACGGAACATTTTCACCAGCGCAACGAGACACACACACACACACACTCATACATAGGGACGGGCACACAACAGACATGGACGGACATACATACATACATACATACATACATACATATGTACATACATACACATGCTCAAACACCTCGATAAGTTTTGGCTGACTTTAGAAATTGAAATGGCAAGAAGAAGAAGAAGCAGAAGAACAATAACAACAACAACAACAACTGCAAGAAAAATGCCGACTAGAACAACGACCCAAAAACATTGATTGCTAAACGCTGAAGGACTCGGAAAACAATGCAATGAAAATGCAATGAAAATGAAAATGGCAAAATGAAAATAACGTTTAACGTTACTTTGGCGCCATCAACTAGCTCTGCACACACACGAACGCAAGACACCCACCCGGCATGCCTACCGCCCCCCCCCCCCCCACTTCCCTTCCCTTCTCTCTACATCACACTATCGTCCTCAGTCATGCTGCCTACCTGCAGCTGCTGCTGCGTCGTCTTCTGCTTCTGCTTTTACTACTATTCTTCTTCTTCTTATTCTTCTTCTTCTTCTTCTTCGTCACTTGCACTTTAGCGTCCAGCAATTTATGCTTGTAATTTGGTCGTAAGTGTTAGACTAGAACATGTGCGAGCGAGACGGCTGTCGCGTGGAAATCAGTATGGGAGTGAGTGTGACAGCACGACAGAGAGAGAGAGAGAGAGAGGGAGATGGTTTGAGGGAAGGCGAGCAAGGCAGCAGCAGCAAGTGGCGCAAAATTTTTGTTTTCTGTTACTTTTACTTTTAATTTTATTGCTGTGTGTTGGTTACACAATTCTCTATAAACAGACCAAAATACACGCGCACACACACACACACACACACACACACACATGTGTAATTATAGACAGCTGCTCCACATTGGCAATATATATGTATGCACATAAATTCGTATGTAAATGCCATACAAACACACAGACGCACACTCACACACATGTATATATATATATATATATACACTACAAATATGCCCGTCCGTCTGCATTTACAGACCGTCTTGGGGCTTAGACAAGCGAACAACAAACAGCAGCGCAAGCAATAGGCAAACAAAACACGCAAAGTGTTCGCTTTAATGGCGCTTTAGCTGCCAGCCAGTCAGTCAACCATTCTGTCATACTGTCTACTTGTCTGTCTTTCTCGCTGTCTTTCTGTCTGTCTGCCAGTCAGTTAGCTGGCCAATCAGCTTTGGTGTGTTTGGCCAACTGTTTGTTGCGATTGTGGCGAAAGCAATGTGTGCAAAATTTGCGGTTTCCCATTTCCCATTTCCTTGTTTACTTCCGCTACGGCACTGGCAATGGCTCAATGGCTCAATTAGCATTTCGATATGATATCGATAACATATCGATTGGCAGCGCTGAGCTGGCTGAAGGCTTAAATGGCACACTCATCGATTGGCTGCATAACGAACAAATAAATCTACTTTGATAAGGATGCAAATGCCCTAATTAAAGCTGCCTGACTGCCGCATACCCTGTAAGCAGCATAACAACCATATGAGTTACGTGTATTCAACATATAACTATTTACAATATTATATAATTATTTACATTATTTTAGTAAAATTTTTTTATGTATGTAAAATTAAAGAGAATGCATTTCATAATAATATTAAGTTATCTTGTATAATGCGATATTAAATATCGACAAAGTCGAACTGGTCTATTATATAGGTCTATCTAGAAGACATTTGACATTTGAGAACAATTTATAAAAATGTCTTTCTCGATTTGCCAAAATAAAGACTTCATACACTCCAGGCCTGGGCCACTTATGAGAGAAAAAAACTTGGACTGAAATTAAGTAAATCAATATAGTTTGTACGCAATATTTATAGAGTAAAATACCTCTCTTTTAAACATTACAGGGTATACAAACGCATGATTTATTGATATCATTTGGGAAAATCAACTGAATATTTCGTAGCATATTGAAGAATATTATTTTATTACCAGCAACAAATGCTACACAGCAAGAAAAAATTGACTTTTGACGAAGAAATTTTTCAAAATATATGGAAAGATTAATAAAGATATATAAATTGTGAAGAAACCCATGTTGCTATTTGTGAATCATGAGTCTTTCATAATATTATGTAGACATATGTATAAGTGTATGTATAACCATAATATATTTTAAAATCTTACTAAAAGAAACTTGATTATTATTAAATGTAAGATTGTAAAATATAAAAATTAAATTATGTACGTATACATAAGCATTTACATTACGCATCTAATTTATTTTATTAGTATTATTATTTTTGTTTTTATTTTTTGTTATACTTCTTTCATTAGGAAAGTTTTATGCCAAAAGTTTTGTGGTTTTTTGTAGACGAATTAATAATGATAATTCGGCCACATTTACATACTTATATATTCATATGAATGTAGACCAAGTCAAAAGTAAAAATTTTACATAGAATATATTTCCCAGTTTTCCGTCTAGCTCTCATTAAATATTTCTAATTAATATTTCTAAAAATTTTGTGATCATACTTATATGGGTATAACGTCTTTCGGGTACAACGACGGACCCTTGAGCGTCGTTAAAAGCGGATTAAGCTGTATAGAGTATAGGGAAATGAATAAATGTAGTCTCGTATAGTTTCATATGAAATGATGTTACACTTCAGTTGAAATTGAAAATATTAATACTGAAGAGAACTTTACTTTCTACATAAATAATATATATTTCTAAATGTATAAAAGTTTCGAATTGCTAGAATATTTGAATATTTCGCTCAGTGCAAACTGCTCGAATTGCGTCTGGAGCAGATGTTTGCCATCCTTGTCGCTGCGAAACGGTCAATAAAACATGTATTTTATCTAAGACTGGGTCACTCGAACACACACACACACACACACACGCACACAGAATGAAACAAATTTGATTTGCGTACCACATTGATTTTTTTTTTCTGTTTGCCTTTTTAAAGTTTTTGAGTGAAAATACTTGGGATGCAGTCACAGTCGCCTCGTGAATACTTAATTTTTGTTTTTGTCAATCTGTGTGCGATGGGAGAGACCTTTGTGAAGTGAAATTGCAATTGGGATGCTTCTGGCATAGGCAAAATGAATGATCGATGGCCATCGCTTACATGTTGTCGTACAGGACATTCTCGAGGGCGCTGCAGATCCTTAAAATGTCGCCCAGCAGCAGCTGATTCGGCAACTCTCTGGCAGCAGTGGCTGTAGCTGCTCCACTGCACCACGATTGCACCACACTGGCTTAGCACCACACTAAAAGGTTGCTAACACACTGAAACAAAAACAAAACGCACAACACCAGCCGCTGGGGCAGCAGCTGCTTCCGAGCCCATTTTATTTCACTTTACCCTTCTTCTTCTTCTGCTTCTTTTGGCGGGAAACCCAGATTAAAACAGGAAAAAAAAAACAAAACAAACGTGTGCAAAAACCAGGAAACGGAACACGTTCGACACGAAGTGTGTGTATTTTGACACAGCACACATACACACACACACACACGCACGTACGCACACGCACGCACACACACACATATGCAGCACGTATGCGGAACGTTTTGAACTGGCGACGCTTCCGCTTAGTTTATTTGTGCGCCGCGCCGCACCGATTGCAACTGCAACTGCAACAGCAACGGCAACTGCCACAGCGCCAGCAACATTTGAGGCCCCAAAAAATAAGGAAAACTGTCCAAAAAAGAAGAAACCATAAAAGAATCTAAATAATCAAAGAACACACACACAAATATGGCAAAAACTGCTGACTGCCTACTGCTGACAGCTGAGAAGGCGCTCGCACACGCTCCACAACAACAGCAAATACAGCAACGACAGCAACGACAGCAACTACAGCAGCAGCAGCAGCAGCAGCAGCAGCAGCAGCAGCAGCAGCACTAGCAGCAGTAGCAGCAGCAGCAGCAGCAGCAACAACAACAATATCTTGTAAGAATGTCAACTCAATAAAAACAACAACAACAACATCATGTGGCACTGGCAGCGGCGCTCATCAATTGACGCGAGGCGTTCAGCCGCAGGCAACAACAACAACAACAACAACAGCAACATCAGCAACTCACAAAGGAATTATAGAGCGCAGCGCTGTCAGCGTCGGCGCTGCAGTTGCTGCCCTTCTTGGCGTTTGAACTATGACAACTCCAACAACAGCAGCAGCAGCAGCAGCAATAGCAATAAATGCTGCCACTTGAGTGCGCAATAGGACTATGTCTACAACTTGTGTGTGGGTATGTGTGTGTGTGTGTGTGTGTGTCGCGCACATTTAAGCGGACACTTTGTCATACGAGGCGCCTGAACAAAAATGTTATTTGTACAGGCCAAGAGTTGTTGCTGTTGCTATTAGTGCTGCTGCTGTTACTGCTGTTGTTGCTGTTGTTACTGTTGTTGCTGCTGTTGCTGTGGTGTTGCTGCTCATTGTTGTAGCTGCTCTTGGCTTAGCAAGTTTTCTTTCTGTTGCCATTGTTGCTGCTGCTGTTTCTATTGCTACTTTGCTGCTGTTGTTGCTGGCAGTCCTTTAGCTGCGGCTCCTGCTCCTGCTCCTGCTGCTCCTGCTGTTGCTGTTGCTACTGTTGTTGCTGTTGTTGCTGTTACTGCTGTTGTCGCACGCCCTTTAGTCAATGCGCTTATTGTTTGCCCTTTTTGACATTTGACTTTAATTTGTTAGCTCTATTGTGCTACATTTGTTTCTTTTGAGCATTACACACAAATGTTCTGCTGGCAGGCAGAAAGAGGGTAGCTTGAGAACTGAATAGAGTTGTATATAAATGGTAATTACAGGGTATGTGCTAGTTGTTCATTCAGTTTAGCACTTGCTTAAGCTTAACAGCTCAAGAACAAAACATGAACAATAAGAGCAGCAGCTGTTAGAAAACAACAATCGCATTTCAACTTTTGATTAAATGTTGAAAGGTTGATTGTGCCAGAAAGAGAGGCAAGTAGAAAGAGTGAGAGTGAAAGTGAGAGAGAGAGAGAGAGAGAGAGAGAGAGAGAGCGGAAGGGAGAGTGAGAAACATGGCATAGACTCTATAGAAAAGCAAAACTTCCTTTCTCACGCTCACACAAATTTGACAAACAACTTATAATTGTCATTGCTGTTGCTGTTGCTGTTGCTGTTGCTGTTGCTGTTGTTGCTGTTGTTGCTGTTGTTGCTGTTGTTATTGTTGCTGCTGTTGCTGTTGCGACTACTGTCCTCACAGGCAGTTATAGAAAGTCATTGAAAGTCAATCAGCAGGCGGGCGATTTAATGCAATTTGAAAGTTGCTCGCGTGTTGCGAACGAAAAGTTGCTGACGGCCAATAAATGTCAACAACAGCAATTGCAACAGCAACAACAGCAACAACAGCAGCAACAAAAGCAACTAAAGGCAGCAGCAGCAGCCAAATGACAACAGCTAAAAGTCAGCTGCAAGCCATAAAAAAAGATGAACGACAGGCCGGCTAGCTGGCTCGATAGCTGGCTGATGGGGCAGCAAATAAATTGGTGGCGACAGCAACTGTGGCAGCAACTTTGTCGCAGCGAGCAATAAATAAATGCAAAACAGTTGCAGCAAACACAGCATAAGATCAAAGCTGCATAGCAGCACAGGTGAGAACCTCAGAAACTTGGGCCCAATGGCTAGACGCTATGTGCTGCAACCATGACGTCATCAGCAGCAGCAACACCAGCACCAGCACCAGCACCAGCAGCAGCAGCACGTTGGCAAACGTGGCAAGTAGCTGAGCTAATGGGTGTCGCAGTAGCGACCTTCGTCAAAGGCTTGCAGCATGCGGACAACAAACAAACACACACACACACATATGTGTATGTATGTATGTGTATGGCCAGGCAGACATGTGCAACATTCACATTATTCATGCAGCTATGCCGCATGTGGCACTGACGACGTGCAACTTTTACTTTCATTCGACTGGCGCGGTGTTTCGTGCCGGCTAAAGTGAGTTCAAGGCCAATTTGGCAAGGGGCATGGGGCAAGGAGCAGGAGGCGAGGGCGCAAGAGGCCACGGAACAGAGGCCACGGGCCAGGTGCCAGAGTGCAACTGGCTTGCTTCGTTAACACCGACAGCTAATTGCTAGCACTTGAACTGAAGCCATAGTCAGTCGACACACACACACACACATACACATACACACGCACACGTGTGCATAGAAGAGCGAGGAGTTGCCGCAGTGCCTGGCATACATTTTCGTAGCATACTTTTGAGCGCAAATCAACTTTTTTAATTGTATATATGTATGTACATATATATATGTCTATGCATTCATGAATATTCGCACAGCTTCGCTGAGTATCCTAATTGAACATTTACTTTTTGAATGAATAAAGCTAACATTATCTGTAAATATACGCAAATAATACATATATAATAGAATAACAAATTTAAATATTTCATTTTATTTGAAGCAATTCAAATAAGAAACTTTAATTTGTAGACGAGTGTAATTTGATGTACACTTAATGTACAGCAGTCAACTACTAAAACATACACTAAATGTACAGTACGTACAGTAGTCATCAACTAAGGTGAACTTTCAATAAATTCAATAATTACAAATTTAAATAAAACCTAAGTTTGTAGATGAGTGTAATTAAATACACACTCACTTAAATATCACTTTTACAGTAGTTACACAACATAATTAACTGTTACAAATATGTTAAAATATATTTGAAACATTTCATTTGTCGGTGAGTGTATTTAGAAATAGGATAGTACATAAAATATATATATATTTATACACACATATAAATATATTATTCACAATTTTAACAAAAATTATATAGGCGAGTGTAATGTGTACAAATGTACAGTATATACACAGCATAACAAAGGGAAATAAAATGTTGTAGGCAAGTGTAATTTCATATATGTAAATACATTGGAGTAGTACAGTGAACTCACAAATTCAACAACATTTTTATAAAACTTTAGTTTGCGGGCGAGTGTCATTTACTTAGGCATTGCTGTATTTTTATTCCCTATTGAACTACAGCTTCTTAATGAACTAAGACTAGAATAGACGAACTCTTTGATATTTATAAGAAAGTAAAAAATATAAAGCGATAGACTCTAGGTGAATATAGCTGATAAACCCGTATACATAATTATGTATTGCGATACAGGTGAATAGTATTCACTGCATTATACGCATATATAACCTTGTAGGCGAGTGTAATTAATATACAAACATTTGTATAATTATTACAGTAATTCCACAATTGAATAAACCTGAATGCATATAGTCATACACAAATCATTCATAAAACTAAAAATAATAGATTTTTTATAATGATCAATTATTATATATAATAAATAAAAAATTAGGCAAAAATATAAACAAATCGTTTTCTAAAAAAAAAAATGTAAATTGAGCTAACAATTAAGACATTTGTATTAACCAACATTTCGTTTAAACATATATAAAGAGGAAGGTCACAATCGACTATCCAATACTCTTGCATTGTGAATATTTCAGAACTCAAATGCTGAATGCCTTAATGCATCTATCTGTATTTAACAGAGTTCAGCGCACATATCTGTTGCCCGTATGTGATTATTCTCTTCACTAAATACATCAACAGCTAACGTAAGTGGGAATGATCCTCTTAATGATCCTCTCATTGTGCGCAGTTCAATCTCCCTAAACGATGTTCGGGAAAAGAACGTAACACGAATACTTCAACTCAAGGCGTTCAACATAAAACCGAAACGAAAAGCACCGATGGGGCTATCGCTCTGAGTGTAAGTGAGAGCAAAGAGAGTATGAGTATGAGAGAGAGAGAGAGAGAGAGAGAGAGAGAGTATGAATATACTCAACCAGCTAACAGTATTTGTGAGCGATGGTATTGATAGGAGAGCTCATTAGCTGTATCTCAACTAAATCATTCCAACTCAAATTATACACAGGATACTGTCAATATTCCCGTAAGCGTATAGTATATAGAAAGAAATGGAAATAAAAATAGAGGTATTCATATGCATTGGGATGGAAAAAGAAATATACTCCCAATTCCGTCAAGTTTAGTTCAGTTAAACGAATACAAAATAAAACCAATATACTCCAATTATATCGTGAGCCTAAGTATCCCAAAGAGAAAAACATCTGCAACTTCCACAATTTGTCGCTTTGGCCACATTTTCATTTTGGTAAAAACAAAAAACAAAAAACAAAAAACTTTCGACTGCATTTGTGTTGGACAGTGTTTTATTGATGAAGCGCCGAGGCGTTGAAAAATGCAAATGCAGTTGCCAACTGTGAGCCAAGTCGAGTCGAGCCGAGCCAGGCCAAGTCGACTCACGCCCACATGGCAAATGAAGGAGAAAAAACAAGAACAAGAAGAAGAAGCAGAGAAATCCATTTGCCTAGTGACCTCGTCAAAGGACTCGGGCAATATAGCAATATAGCCTCTAATGCCACGCCCACCCAGTCGCCGCTTGTAATTAGCTACAGCTCCAAAGTGCAAAATAAAGTTGCGACTGGGGCATTGAAATTTATTATAGTGCTTGAAATACCCTGTATTCAAAAGGGGTATGATGGGGGATATGCGAGGACTGAGGGCATATATTTAGTGTGGATATACGAATAATAGAGGGTTGATATAGATTTGAATATCGCTTGCATTTTATACTATATATATATATATATATATATATATATATATACTTTGAAAATCAATCGCCTACAGGGCATACAATAGTCGATCATTTTGGCATTTCATGCAAACAGTTTGGATTGTATTTGAATTTTTGTTTTTGTTTTTTGTTGTTTTTTTTTTAGTTTTGCTTATCGCGCCACAAAGATCGCCACAAAGGCCATGTTACGAAATTATTGGACATACTTACACACACACACACACACACACACACACACACACACACAGACACACACACACACACACACACACACACATACAATTACATTCACATACACATATACACTCGCTGCGCCGCTGACATGCAATGCAAGTAGTCAACGCGCCGCCACATGCCGTGCACACAAATCAAGGGCACTTGTTCCATGTTTGCCCCGTCAGCCCCCCTCTCCCCGACAACGGCCCCGCCCCATAGCAACCGAGCCTGCCTGCCCGGCTCGAACTCGGCCCCACGCCCACTATAATACAACAATACTGGGCGAGGTCGCTGTGGGCGCACGAGTTGCCGGGCAATTCAAATGGCGGCTAAAAGTCGGGTTCCATGTTCTTCTTCTACTCCTGCTCCTCCTGCTTCTCCTGCTTCTCCTGCTCCTCCTGCTTCTCCTCTTCTCCTGCTCTGTATGTGTTTTTTTTGTCGTCGTCTAAAGTTGACGGGGGTCAGCAGCAGCAAGTACTACAACACAATTTCCCTGTATGCGTGTGTGTGTGTGTGTGTGTGGGGGCGTATGGGCGTGGCTGGCTGTGTTGGCGTTGCCAATTAACAGAAACTGCGGAGTAATGTTTGCCAGGCGCAAAACAACGGAGTCGGGAGTTGTTTGGCTGACTTTTGCATGTCTGACAGAGTGAGAGAGAGAGAGAGAGACAGAGAGAGACAGACACGCATACACCTGCAGCACACGTGATATTATTTTAGTTATTGTTGTAAGCCGGCTATTGTTGCTGCTGTTGCTGCTGCTGCTGCTGCTGCTGTGGCATTGACATAAATTTTGGTTGGCCAAATGAAATGGCGGCAGCGGAAGCAGCTAAGAAACGCGCAAAAAAAAAAAACAACACACAAGGCAACAACACTTATAAAAATAACAAAATAACAACAAAGCAAAGGGCAAACAACACACGCGAAATACAACACACACACACAAACACACACACTCACAACACACACGCAAGGCACATTAAAGCAATTTTCTCGCAATATTTTTTTTATAGCTTTCGCTAGTTGTTGTCGTTTGTTGTTGCTGCTGTTGTTGTTGTTGTTGCTGTGTGACACATTACATAAATACGAAACATAGTATTAAAAAAAAAAAAGAAAAGTAGAAATATGTATATGACCAAGAAAATGTCATTCAAGGGGAAAAGTGAGGCAAATTATTTCCACTTAATGCAAAAAATCGAATTCAGAAGGTAGAGAGAAATTGTTTAAATCAATGCTTAAAGCATCGAAAATCTAAACTATAAATTGATTTTGAATTTCAAGGAAAATTGCTTAAGTCAGGCTAACAAAGCCAAATGACTCGGAACTAGAGCAAAAGGGGGAGAGAACATTTGAAGGAATAAAAGAGAGTGAAGGATAAACAGCACAAACTTTTGTTATTGTTCAACTTAATTATTATTATTAATTTGATACTGAAGTTCTAATCAGTACTTAATGTAGATTTATATAGCCTTCTATATAGCCTTTGTTGCTCTGAATTTAAAGTAAATTATTACTTAGAATTAATTCTCTGTATCAATTAAATAAATAAGTAAATAAGTTTATATAGATATACATATATACAAATGGAAAACTGAATTAACATAAACAAATTAAATTAAATATATAAATAATAATAATAATCAGAATAATAATAATTTTAAATAATTTTTAATTTATTTATTTTTTTTTTTTTTTGAAATTCAATTTTAAATTTGTATGACCACCTCGAAAGCATTGCATTTGCAGACTTCTAGATTCTCCTTCACAATAGGATCAAAGGAATACTTTTATGAAATTCTGTAGAAGTAAATGACGAACTTTCAAGTGCCTGTAATTTTACATTTGTTTTATAAATACTGTTGATTAACTATTGCACTATAAGAAATAAGCCCGAAGTTTCGGCATAAACTCTGAATGTAGAGCTAGAAGGTAGAAATTTTGCATACAAGTAAAGTAGACAAAATTAGAAGTTAAAAAAAAAATTGTTTGACGATTGGACAACGCCTTTACCTCGCCCCTTGTTACCTACTAATTCAATTATATGTACCTGTATCATAATTTGTATACCCTGACCCCATGAAAATGGAAATTCAGGGTATAATGATTTTGTTTACTAATATATACATAAAAAGACTACGGCACATATTTAAAAAAAAAAAAACTAATTTAAATATCTCATTATATAATAAAAAAAGTGAAATTTGTTATAATAAATGATTCAGTTTCAGTGCACTGTAGATGTTTTTTTTTTTTATATAAAAAAAACATGTAAATACATATAAATAATAATAATAAATAAAAAAAAAAACATGTGAATATATAAATATACCAATCTATATAACGATATACTTTTCAGGATACACATGTTACACATTAACAGCCAACTCAATTGATGTATGTATTTATCTCTTTATCAAAGCTAACGCCTTTATCTTCAAGGACTACACAAAAGCATTGTGTAATTTACGACCATTCTCAAAATAGAAAACAATCGAGTAAACGAATGTGAGTAAATCATTTGTGCCCTAAGCTCCAATTAAAGAGAATGAGAGAGAGCATGGCAATTGGAAAAAAATTCAATTGCATGGCAATTGAAAAAAAATTAGAGGAAAAGCCGCCTTTATTTGTAGGAAAAAAGTTGATATGAAATTTAAATAAAAGTCTCCGCAATCTGAAGCAACGAGCAATTAAGTTTTTTTTTTTTTTTGATTGTTTTTCCCCATAATACAACATTTTTGATTTAAATTGGTAATTTATTCATTTAAGGTTTCTTAAATGCATTTGTATGCATATCACAAGAAAATATATATAAATATTTTATATTCCATTTCTATATATATTTCATATATTTTTCTATATTTCACTTTTTTTTATATTACCTACTTACTAACAACTAATCAATATGTCAATATGATTAGCCACTATTTGGACAGTTACAAAAATATTTATTTGCGAATGCAAATAGGCTTGACGATGGCTTTTAATTTGCATGGAAACAGACAGACAAAAAATAGTCTGATAAACGTATCGATTGGTATACGGAAACTGTTTAATAATATGCATGCTTCAACTATCTGGCTCACATTTACGAACCAAATTAGTTCCAATAGCTATCAGGATGCCGAACATCATAAAAAATCATCGATGGGTTTTATTCCTCCCTAGTGTGGCACATCTATTTGAGAGCAAGTTAGTTGCCTGCTTTAGGCCTTAATTTAAGCCGAATTAAAAATCATTGACAATGTTTTGCAGAACAATCATGCATCAATATTTTCTAGTAAAAGTTTTAAATTATATTTATGCTACTCATTATATAGGAATATTTATCAGACTCACTGAATATAATTAGTTTATAGAAATATTTTACATCGAAAGATGTACAGTATAGTGGAATCCGTTTATATCGACGCTCAAGGAACCGTCGTTATACCCGGAATACGCTATTTTCGTCGCAATAACCTTACGAACGCTATAAGCGCAGTTATACGGGTTATACTGTATTTATTTATTATTATTAGACATTATTATTATGTGCATGATATTGATATACTTATATGATTTTGATAATTGACCTATTGAAAATGAAAATTCAGAGTATAATTTAAAAAAAAAAAAATGAATAGAAGAATCATAAGGAAATATATATATACTTTTATAATCAACTGTACGAGCTGAGTCAATTTCTGTCTATCTATTTGTATGAACGTATCCTTAATGTGCTAACAAAGAAAGGTTAAAGACAATGTCACACAAGTCTTACAGTAGAAGTTTTATGGTTACTACTTTGACTTGCTTTTATTTAGGGCACCAATTGAAAGCCATGAAACTAAGAGAACAAATTTTCACATACAATTTGTTTCATGTAATAAATTTTTATATATATTCTGAATACTAATCCCATTTACAAATTAAAACTAAAAAAAAAAAAAAAAAACAAATTCCAAATATTAGCAAATTGAGAATTTCATATTAGCTTATTAAGTTTTGAATTCCATTAAGATATTTAAGAGTTTATCTAGAGAAAAACTGTTTGCAGAATAAGCATTTGCCATTGAGTAGACTAAGCACAGTCGCAGCATAAGGTTTTTGTTTATGTGTGAGTGTGAGTATGTGTGTGTGTGTATGTGTGTGTATGAATATGTGTGTGTGTGAGAAATGTCGAATGCCTGCTCAGCATAGAGTTCAGATTATCCACTAATAATTTAAAAATTATTTACTAAAATTTATCTTTGACTTAAATGTTGAGAAAAAAAATCTGACAAAAAAATTAAGTCTTTATTTTTAGTTCTATTTAATGATTTAATGAAATTGAAAAACTAAGTTTATTAATTCAATTGTCTTTAAATATTACTTTTAAAATTGATCCCAGACTTAAAGGTTGAGACCATAAATCAGACACAAAATAATTAAATAAATATTAATTAATCTTCTTTATTGATTTGAGTAAATTAAAAAAACTAAGTTTATTAATTTAATTGACTTTAATTATTATTTCTAAAATGCATAAAAATTTGATTATTAAAATGTATCCCAGACTTAAATGTGGAGAAAATAAATCTGACCAGAAAACAAAATATATTAACAAAATGATTTATCTTCATTCTTTTATATCTATTAAAAAACCAAGTTAAATTAAATTGACTTGAAATATTATTTGAAACATTTTTTATTCATATATGTTCATTTAATGAAGTATTATTTTCCTAATTTTCCAACATTAAGTACACAAACATTAGGCATAAATATTTGCCTAATTGGACTGCCTTACATAGCACTCGAAGGGTACTTAAGTAGCACTATGACGCAAACGAAATTCATATTCAAATTTACATAAACAAATGTTGAATTAATTTCCTAATCAAGCGAAATTTGTGAATTGAAACATTTTCGCGACATTGAATTTTGCATTAGAAGAGCCCTTGGCTCTGACCTTGAACTCATATGTTTAAGCACTCGAGCACGTGCTCATATGTGCGTGTACCTACACACACACACACACATACAGTAGTACACCTACACTCACACACACAGACACAAATAATGCTTTTGCATATTAATTATAATAATTCGTCTTATGCAACACGGCGTATACGTAATGAAGCATTTTACCATTAGGCAATTCTCATAGCTGTGTGTGTGTGTGTGTGTGTGTGTGTGTGTGTGTGTGTGTGCTGAGTTATGCCGGCTCCAGTTAGTCGCACAGATGACTACGCATATTCGTTTTATTTGTGCTGCTAACTCTGGCAAACGAATCGGATATTTGTGACTTTTTGTGACTTTCTGCGACTTTTGGCTGCGACAATGGCGACAGCGACAGCGACGGCGCCGTCTGACAAAAATCTGTTTAAAAAATAACAAGAATCACCAAGAGACAGGGAAGGAAGAACAACAGAGCCTGGCTAGCTGGCTGGCAATAAGCGGAAGTTGCCAGCCATTGTGAAGTCGTTGTCTCCATGCGCCAGGGCAATGACTCGACTCGACTCGACTCGCCTTTGGCGTTGTTGAACTCGTTGAGCCTGCAGTTGGCTGACATTACGCATACGCCATGCTGTGCAGCTGCAAAAACAATCAGTGCAGCTAGAGCTAAGCAAGCAAGCAATATGACTTTGATTTCAGTTCTGCTAAGTTAGAGATTTCACTAAAATTAAGTTTACATCTGATAAGCAAGCAAGCTTTCTTTCATGAGTCAAGAAGTTAAGGCAAAGATTTCGTTCTATAAATTAGGCTATAAATCAATGATGCTATCACCTACATTAGTTTATAGCTCACGAGCAATAGATGACAGTCCGTGATGACATCATACAGGAAATAAAACCAAGCACCTACATACATATATTGTATATATACGCCCAATCAACAAAATTTTTGATGGCATTCATTTTTTATGGCTAAATATAGGAGAAGAAGTTTTGATTGTATGTAACGTCTGCAAAGGCTCAACTAATTCAGTACGCATAAACAGCTTCATATTAAGATCTGAGTAAAGTGCTGCGGTCAGCTTTGAGAATAGATAGAAGAAAATCAATTTGATAAGACTTTATGAATTCACAAAACTTAAAAAACTTAAGTTGGATAAAGAGAGAGCTTCTCTATAGCAAGTGAAGCCACTTTGGAGACAGAGATAAAATAAATTGGAATAGAGGATATCTCAACACAATCCCAACATATATGAAATATAAATATATGTATTTAATTAGATATAATTTATATAATATAATATCCATATACAGTGTATCACATTAATGTTCGGTTTATTTTTATTTCCAGCTTCAAGTGCGAAGAAATATCAAATGTAAATTCTTTTCTACAATGCTCAAGCTTGAGCCACATGCTCTACATGGCTCTAAGGTCGGAAGATCAAGGTTTGTATACAATGAAAAAAGATGAAAATTCCTGACGAAGTTTCATGAGGAAGATTCTTGAGAAAAATTCCTGAAGAAGATTCCTGAGGAAGATTCCTGAAGAAGATTCCTGCAGAAGATTTCCCTCTCAGGAAAATGTCTAGGCATAAACTGAAGTAAACTGCTGGAGAACATGAAAGAATTCACAATCATTTCCATTATCACAATAAAATCACTTGTGATCTATGCACGAATGACATAGACTGCGAATCCATAATATTATATTAAGATGTAATATAAGAATTGAATATAAAAGACGTTGCTCACAATTAATTGCTGAAAAACCTCTCAAATGTATTAATCGTTTCTTAATGTTTGCAAATGAGAATTTTTCACTTACACTTCAGTAAGAACTCAGAGAACAACCGATTGCGTAGGTAGTTTGATTGAGTTGAATGAAACAAAGAGACTTTTGTGGGTATGTTAACGAGGGTTCTTTTCACTAAACACATCAACAGCTTACGTGAGTGTGAACGTGTATGTGTAAGCGAATTATACCGTTTCCATAGACTCTTTGAGTTAGCTGCTCACTTAATGATCCTATCATTGTGCGCAGTTCAATCGTATCGCTCCCTAAATGATGTTCGGGAAAAGAGCATAACACGCAGAGTCTATGCTCAGAGCGAGAGTGAGATCGAATGATTTGTTTCGGTTGGGCTCGAGAACAGAGTTAACAATCATTTGTGAGCAATGATTGCAGTTCAAACACTATCTATAAAAGATTTCTGTGCATACCCAAGTCAAGGTTGACATGAATCGTTTATAATAAGATTATCGATATCCGATATCTCAAAAACGTAAGTCTTGTTGAATGGGGTTAAATGTGGGCTAAGAGATAAGTCTAAATAATATGGCTCTTCCCATTGTTAGAAGAGTGTTTTAAGATAATGATAATAAGAGATATATAAGACTATGTATATAGGACAAGGTAGATAAGACATACAAGTATAAGAAGATATATACAGATTTACAGAGATATTCTCATAATTCGTTTCAATAAGTCCAAGGCCAAAAGAAAGCCCAAAACATTATATCATATTTTGTATCATATTATTCAGATAATTGCAGAATCATCTTAGCTATTAAGCCTTTATTGCGAAGCAAGCATAAAGCTATACAAAAATATATATTTGATTTTATTAATTTCTATAGCCAAACAATTCTAAATGTACTTAAAAGCTGTGCAAAGCCCACTACTTTTTGGTGATGATGATGAGATTTTGCTATACATATACATATATATATATATATATATATATAGATGTATATCTTAGGTGTTTGAGCAGATGCAGAAGCTAAGGCTGCAGTGGATGTTTACAAAAAATAAATGCAAATAATTGAAGCCAAAGAAAACTGCAAACTTTGATATGCTTTAGATAATCATTTATTCAAATTGTTGTCAACTAACAAAGCCAACAAAGAGAGAGAGAGAGAGAGAGAGAGAGGCAACTTAAGAGAGAAACTTAAAAGAGTTAACTTAAAGCAAAAACTTTAAATATAATATATTCTTTTTTTAAGCTAATTTAGCAGGTGGATTTTCATCGTTTTCTTGAATAATTTGTGCTTTTGCTTTTTTTTTTTTTTTTTGGTACTTCTCATTGGCGTAGTCTTTGTAGAAGTCCTTCTCTTTGTCCTTGTCCTTTTTCTTGCCAGCTGCCGGCGTGCTCTTGCGCGGCCGATTCATCAGCGGATCGTCCATGGTGCGCGATGCCTGTTGGCGCACCTGTGGGGGCGGACCTGGTGGCTTCTTCTTCTTCTTTTCGGGCTGCGGTTGCAGCAGCAATATCGATGCTGGCTGCTGCTGTGTTGGCTGCTGCAGCAGCTGTAGCTGCTGTTGTTGCTGTTGCAGCTGCAGCTGTTGCTGCTCGCGTTTCTCTAGAAATGCTGCATTCGCCGAGGCAACCGTTGCAATGCGCTGCTGCTGCTCGAGCTGCTCCATCTGCTGCTTCTTCTTGTGGAACTGCACCAGGTGCGAGCTGCGTCGTCGCAACGCGGCTCCATAGGGCCCAAAGCCATCGCCATTCGCCGAGCCGCCGACGCCAAAGAGTTTCCGTATGCGTCGCTTATTGATGAAGCCACCAAAGTTGACAGCAAGTCCCAGCGCACCACCGGTTGCACCACCAACACCACCAGCCGCTGCTCCTGCTGCTGCTGCACCACCCGCATTGAATGCCATTGGGCAGGGACTGTGCGCCGTAGAGCTGCCCGCCTCGCTGCCGCCAGCAACCATTTGGCTGAAATTGCTGTCCAGATCGCAGCTGGCGCTGCCATTGAAGGTGCCGCCGCCAATGGTGCCCGCCGAGTCGGCACCGCACGGAAACAGATATGTATTCAGTGTGCTGAGCGTTGTCGTTGTCGCCGGCCGACTGATGGCGCCCAGGCTGAGGCCGCTCAGGCCGTTGCTGCTGCTGCTCTGATCGGGCAACAGTTGCAGCGTCAGCGGCAGCGGCATCATGATTGCCGTCGAGCCACTTACGTTGCCGCTGCCGGTGGTGCTGTTGCTGTCATAGCTATGGGGATTCACATAGATGTGATTGTTGTTGCTGTTACTGTTGCTGTTGGTGTTGCTGCTGTGCGATATTGTTGCTGCTGTGTTGTTGTTGCTGATGCCACTAACCATCAGGCTGCTGCTGTTGCTGCTCTCGCTGTTGTTGTGATTGTTGTTGCTAGGCTGATGGTGTTGGCCATTGCTGTTGCTGTTGCTGTTGCTACTTGCTGGCAAGCTGATGTTGTTGTTGTAATTATTATTATTGTTGTTGTTGTTGTTGTTGTTGTTGTTGGTGCTTCTGCCACGCTCTGGCGCTGTGGCAGGCCTAGGCATGACAGATGTTGATGTTGTTCGTGTTGTTGCTGTTGCAATATCCACAAATTGTCGTGTGTTGCTGGTAGTAGTTGCTGCTGCTGCTGCTCGTGGCTGTGGCTGTGGCTGTGGCTGCTGCTCTCGCTCATGGCCATTGCCATTGACGTTGCTGTTGCCATTGCTGTTGCTGTTGCTGCTGCTGTTGTTGTTGGTTGCACTCATTGTTCCGCGTTTGTTGAAACCAATTGATGTACAATTTTGAACTTTTAAGTTTTATATTTAAGGTTGAGCGTGTATTGATTTTTCTTCTTCTTGTATTTCTATTTTTATTTTTAATAATTTGATTTAAGTGCTTCCAAAATATTTTATTATTAATTTTATTGGTGTATATAAATTGTTTAAATATCTTATTAAAGTTTACAAGTTGAAAATAAATTCTTTGTTGCTATTTTTGCATTGATTTTGTTTTTATTTATTTACTTTTATTAAAATTTGATTTGTTGACATTGATTTTATTTTTATGTTTTTATTTTTATTAAAATGTGGTGTATCATAAAATTTATTTTTAAATATCTTTTCATAAAGTGCTTTAAATATTTTTATTTAAATTTTAGCTTAATTCTTTATTTTATTATTTTATTATTTGAATTAAAATGTTTTAATTGAATTTTAATATTAATTATTTAGTAACACATTTTTATTGCACTTTTTCATTAATGTCTTTTCTTCTTTAATTTTATTACATTTATTAATACATTGTATCTTAAGGGAATTTTATTTTATTGCAATTCTTTAAAAAAAAAAAACAATAATATTTTATTTAAGTTTTTTTTTAGTATTATTTAGATTTGTGTATTATTTAAATTTGTGTTTAAATTGTGTTTATTAAATTTTTAACAAATTTAATGTATTATTATTATTTTTTTTAGCTAATTGTACTTTCATTACATCGAATTTAATTTACATCTATTTTAAACAGACATTTTTTTTTTATTTTTCTTGTTTCGTTGAGCACAGATAGACACATGAGTTTTCATATACTTTTCACTGCATTTTACACTGTTGCACATGAGAAGAAAGCAAAAAAAAAAAAACAGAATGGTTTTCGTTTGATAGGCCACTTGGTTATCACAGTGTTGCTCAGTGCGTTCGTTGATAAGGCTGATTTTCACACTCTGAGAGTACAAAAAAAAACTTGAAAAAAAAACCAAGAAACAAAGAAAATTTGAAATTTGAATTAGCGCGCGTCGCATTGAACTGCAATGAATGCCACACGCATGCACACACACACACACACACAAACACACACACACACGCACACACAGTCGCTCACACACACACAGTGAATGAGAGAGAGTCGTTCGCTAGCCTCTGACTGGGCCGCTGCTGTTATCAGTCAGAGCCACGTGCTTAACGGGCCGCGTGCCACAATTGTATGAACTCTGTGGCGCGTTGTTGACAATGCCGCAGCGCCAACAGCCGCAGCAGCAGCGAGCTGACTGCGAGAGCGAGCGAGTGAGCGAGTGAGAGAGAGAGAGCGAACAAGTCACTAGCGAAACTCATGCACACGCACACGCACGAAGCCATTCGCGCTGTTAGCAGCGTATGTATGAGTGTGTGTCTCTGTGTGTGTGTGTGTGTGTGTGTTGTTAACTGGGCCGACAAGCTGACTAACAGGAACTGGGGGCCAGACTCGCGCTGTCTACCAGCGCGTTGTGACTTCTTCAAAAAATGCCAAACAATTGGCCAGAAATCTAAGCCAAAAGCAGCGCAGACAAACCACTTGAGGCAGACACACACACACACATAGTTGTAGTTGTTGTCGTGTTCGGGCTCAATTTCGGGAGTGTTTCGGTTCAGTTGAGTTCACTTCATGGCTAACTTAACTAAATGCCGCGCTGCAGCATGAGTAAGAGCAATACACACACTAATACACACACACACACACTAATACACACACATGCTCGACTTTAACTCAACTCAACTCGGCTGCTCATCGGCTGGCAACTCGTGAACTCTGACAAAGCTGTGACTGTAACTAATGTATTATTGTTGTTGTTGTTGTTAGTTTAACATGTTGTTGCTGGTGTTGCTGCTGCTGCTGCTGGTGGTAGCCGAGGCGGCAACATTTCAATTCGGATTTAGCGAATCGTGCGGCTGTTCCGCCTGCCTTTTTCATAGTTGTTGTTCGCCTCGTCCTCAGCAGTTGCTCTTTTTTTTTTTTTTATTCTTAGCCCACCTCCTAGACACACACACACATACTCTTAGATATGTATATAAATATGTTTTTTTTTTGTTGATTTCGTAACAGTTAATACTATGAATACGTGTGTGTGTGTGTGTGTGTGTGTAGAGCAGCTGCTACTGTTGCCATAAAGCAGTCGTTTATTCAACTGCTGCTCCTGCAGGTCAAATCAACAACATCTGCAACATTGTCAACAACAATATCTACTGCTGCTGCTGCTGCTGCTGCTGCTGCTGTTGGTCACATTTAACCTCCATATGCATATATGTATAAAGCGCACAGCAGAAGGAGCCATATATCTTACATTGCCAAGCTGCGACAGGCAATTGCTTTCAATTATGACAAATATGAAATACAAATTGTAATATGTTTTAGCATTAGATATATTTCATATCTACTCTATAAATAGCTAAGGAATTTCTTAACCAATAACCAGATTTATTTGCTGCTGTTTAGTGGAGTATTTACATTATTAAATCAGAAGCAGCTCATATGTAAATCAATGCCAAGATTATATTCCGGTTCTATCTTAACACATAACTGATTCAACCTGAATTCTTATTATGGTGGATACCCGAATTTTAATGTTATTAAAATTCCAGGAAACAATATATTAATTTATAAATGATCTGGATTAGACATTTAGTTGAAGGTTTATTAAATTTTTTTTTAACAATCTTTAGATTTTTTTAAAATTTTTTAATAAATTAATTATAATTGTAATTGAACTATTCTAATAATTAACCTATGCTCATATTATTTATAAATTTTCTATTCACAGCACAATATGTGCTAATTCTAAGGAAGAATTGAAATTTCAAAAGTTGTTAAGAGTATAATAATTGAAATTTCAAATTTTGTAAACAATTTTATTCTCACAGCCTTGTATATATAGTCAGTTATAGAACATTACTCTCAATTCCAGCCACTCATCGGCAAACTTTATGGATTTATATGTTTATTACTATACTTATTTTTTGTTAATTAGCTTTGCATTAGAAAATAACTTCTTAAATACATAGTGAATAAGTTGTAAACTCTAAAGAATGTTCTCCTGTTTGACCGACTGACTGCCTGTATAGGACTTAATTTAGATTTCCTGTATACCAAGGAGAAATGAATTACAAAAAAATAGAATAATAATAATAATGATAATAATAATAAGAAGGGCAATAAAAATAATAATAATAAATTTAAAAATAAAATTATTTTTTTTAAATATATATATTGTATATAAATAAATAAATAAAATAAATAAATTAAGATAAAAGTTCATATAAAATAAATATCATAAAAAATAAATCATTTAAAATAAAAACTCAGTAAACGAATATGAATTTAATATTTCTCTTCAAACAAATGCACATTCCAAGTCTTCTCATTAGCTATATTAGAAGAGAAATAATACACGCACAGCAAGGCGAGCATTGTACAAAGCCAATATACCCATTTCACTTTCATCAATGAGTATGACAATATATATATCTACCCAAGTGCTGTGGCTGAGCTCTAGTTAGAGTTAAATAACTCACTCTTAAAAGCAAAATAGTAATAAGTAGTAAAATAATTTAACTATGCTGAACGAGTATTATGCAGTCGGTAGCATTGATATGCAGTGGAAAGAAACTGTGATAAGTCAAATGTAGCTCAGACATGTGCATAGCAAACGAAACTAAACTCCCCTCATCAAGAGATTGTGTCCAAAATAGTTTTATGCTCTATATTAATAAATACATATATATATGCGTATTATTCGCTGTATGTTTTATTTAGGATATGTTGCTTATTATTTTGACCGCACACAAACGAAGAAGAAGAAGAATGCCAAGAAGAAGGCCAACAGAAATATTGTTAATGCTTGCTCTGCTGCTTTAGCATGGCCAACGCGTCGCATGCGCAATTTGTTGAACTGATGTGACGCATACGCAGCGTGGCCACACAAGGGGAGCATGGGGAGTGGGGCGTCAGTTTGAGTGAGTATGACTGAGAACGTGTTTGGATCATAACAAATATGCAAAGCACTTCTGTGTGCATTCTCTATCTTGTTTTGCCTGCCTGCCTGCCTGCCTGCCTGCCAAAGCAAATTGACAGTGTCATAGTTAAGAGGTTTTTTTCCATTTTAGTTGATTTCCATATATATACAAATATATATATATATTTATTTACATACATATATATATATATATATATGCATATATATATTATTTTTATTATGCGATTCTTTTTGCCAGGCTGTTGCTATTGCTGTTGCTGTTGTTGGTTCGCTTTGCGTTTTTGCGGCAACCTTCATGGCTAATAAGCAGGCTGGCAGCAGTCACGGCACGTGGAATAAACTGACTTTTACTCCAATAAGAGCGGACGACCGAGAGAGAGTGAGAGAGTGAGAGAGAGCAAGAGGGGGAGAGTGAGTTTAAGAGTGTGTGTGTGTGAGAGGCAACAGAAATATTGATCAAATTTTTGTTTGTCAGCGTTGCCACAACAGCAAATGGGACAAATGAATTGGTTAGACTACTACAACCCTACATCCCTCTCCTCCCACTCCTACCCACTTCCCCCACCATTCACTACTCATTGCTCAGCAGCGACAGAGCGAATGTCAGGCAAACAAACAAATAAATTCTCAGCGCCCACCCGCTCATTGTAATGGATCAGCAGGCAGTTATAGCTCCCCCCCTCTCTCTCTCTCTCTCTATCTATCTTTCTCTCTCTCTCTCTCTCTCTCTCTCTCTCTCTCTCTCTCTGTTAATATGCCCCCTGCCTCGCCTCTTAGATAACCGCTGTGAGGCTGCCTCTGAGGAATCTTCAACTGCAGCTGGCGATGACGCTTTGCATTTGACAGAGCCAAACAGCAGCAGTTCGCTTTTCTGCCTCTCCTCCCTAGCCAACCTCACTCTCTCCCTCTCTCTCTCTCTCTCACTCTCTCTCTTTCTATCCACTTCTCCCTTTCTCTGTCCCTCTCTCTGCTGTCTTGCTCTTGTATGAGGCACATACAATGGCAAAACGATTTTCGTGCTAAAAATAACAAAATTGATGGCGTCTTTTAGAAGCCCCCACCCCAACACACACATACACGTACGTAGCGCACTTGCATGTGTCCGCGTGTGCTCCATAAAGCCAGCAACGCGAGGGCCATGTGGGCGTAAAGGGCGGGGCATTCGTCTATCGGCCAGCTGGTCATGGCCACGGTGAAGGCAGAAAAACAAAAACAAAGAACACAAAACACAAGCAAATCAATTAAAAAATTTTGCGTTAAGCGCAACCAAAACAAAGACATCGACTCGACAAACTTGATTTATAGAGAACTTACAAACCTCTCTCCCCCACTCCCCAATCCTCCCCTATTTCATTCCTCCACTCCTCCCACCATTTGCTTGCCGGGGGCAATCGGCCTATTGCAACACCACTTGATGGCATTCTTTCGTGCCGCTTGACATTTCCGGCTGTGATTTTCATGACTTGCCAACTTCAACTCTGCGGTCGACTCATTATGCTACAACACTCTGACAGTTAGCCCAGAGCCAAACACCGAGCTCGACCATCAGATATGCAAATAAATATGGCTATAGCTAAAAGCTAATTGTCCAGCAGCTGTTTGTGCCACTAAACTGTAATTCAAGCGAAACAGTGTTGCACAACGTCAACAACTTGATTGGGGTTGATTATTTCATGAGTTCCGTTTTGTTATTTAACATAATTCTGAATCGAAGTGTGAGTGCACTTTCTTTGAAGCAATATACAAACTATTCATGTCTTCATTATGATCCAAATAAATTTAAATAGTATAGCAGTATTTAAGTAGTCTAGTATGCATATATTGAATTATATAAAATATTGCGATTCAGATATCTTCTGCTTCTAGAAAGATATTTCTCCTATTCATGTACATCATTAAAAAAAAATAAAAAATAAATATATATATATAATATATATATATATATTTATTACAAGATATGTGAATAAAAAATAAATAATTTAATTTAATAAATCCATTTAAATACTATGTTGCAGATAAGCAACACGGCCATATAAAGGGTTACGTTTTTAGTTTTTATACTCTGTTCCCAAAGGGAAAGAGTATATTCACTTTGTGCATTGTCTTGCTGTCCGTCCGTCTGTCCGTATGAACGCAATATTTTTCGGCGCTATTAGAGCTAGAGACTTGAAATTTTGAACATATACTCATGTATGCTCCCGAATTATAAAGTGTAAAAATATTCCCGATCCGCCCACTAGGGGCGTGGCAAATCGGAAAATGCATGTGCCCGTATGCCAGTAAGCGTACTAGTTGATGAGCTAGAGAGTTGCAATTTGGAATGTATACTCGCGGTGACAACCCAAGTTCAAAAAGCTATGACGGATATATCTACGCCCATTGGGGGAGTAGCAAATCGGGAAAAACGTAGCTTCTACCGCTTTAAAGCTAGAATGCTGAAATTTCGCATGTGCGCTAAGGTAATGATTCTATGAAGATCGATCAAAAATTTATATGTTTACGCCCATTGGGGGCGTGGCAAATCGGACCTGAATATAGAGTGATTTTTTAAATTTTGCTATATTTTGAACACTATTGATATAATTTGGCATTTATACTCGGATTGACTACCCAAGATCAATAAGCTATGGTAGATATATCTACGCCCACAGGTGTATGGAGCTAAAAAAATAAAATAATTTTTCTGTCTCTCTGGGGGCGTGGTATATCAAAAAATACCCTGTAATTTTGAGTGTAAGCAACCAAATATTTCAGTTATGTAACCCTAGGCACTTTCTAATTAAATTATGCGTCTACGGGGCAAATCGGCAAAGAAGTTTGTTGTGGCCTTAATTCATGCTTACAAATAGCTTAGTAGTAATTGCTAAGATGGCAGAAAGCATTTTAACATAATTATAAAAATATTAATGAATTAAACAAATAAAATTTTTAATTTTTCGATTAAAAAACAAAAAGTTTCCAGCGGGATTTCAACCCAAGTCATTTTAAAATAGTCATAAATAAAATAGCCTAAATATGTTCACTGCTTCAACACACAATTCAATCGCAAGTCTTAGAATATTATAGCATGTAGCCTTTGTATGTATGCATAGAAAATCTATTAATTTGCACGCACAACAGTTTGTTGCTCTCAATTTCCGTTTTCTAATTGCCGAAATATTTCGTTTATTAAATAAATAAAATGCACCTACAGGAACAGAGTATCTCGCAGTTAGTTGCGCCTATCTGCAACGTTCTTACTTGTTAGTAATTCACATATCGAATATTCTTCTTATCATGTTTTAATCCTTTGAATGCATTCACTTATAAAAAAAATTGATATATTTAAATATATTTAAGTATTATTATTATTTTTAAATTTTTTACTTCTACATAAGAGTTTTTTTATTAATATTTTAAAATAGTATTAGTATAATATAATTAAATTATAAAAAATTAATAAAGATTACTGATTGATTTTTATTAATGGATGCACACATTGATGAAAATTAATACATATCGATTTAATAAAATTTTTAAATTATTCCTTAATTATTTCCCCAATAGATCAATAATAATCTTTCCAGTAATAAGCACCACAAATATTTAAAAATAAATGACATTCATTTATCGATTGCCATTACTGAGTTAAACAATTGATGAAAATTTGTATTGTTAAATAATGAAAGTAAAACCTACATTATATTAAAGAATCAACGCAAAAGTGAAAATACATTGGCAATTTAATCAATCAATTAATCGAATGATCGATTCATAAATATGTTTCTAACGATTCATAGTTATTTCATATATATCGCTGAATATTAGGTCAGCTGCTAATAAATCAATTGTATCGACTGATATTTCGTGGTAATTTTTCTCTCTGATAAATCAATAAATATATTTTATTCTATATATTGTTGATTTTCGATGTGTTTAATATTAATGGGATTTTTTTTAGTAATAGAAAAATGGTCTTAACAATTTACAAATAATATAAATAAGAATAATATCAATAATATTGAAAATGTTTATAATACAATATTTTTTACGTTCAATATATAAAAAAAAATCGATAAATCATTGCAATTGTAGCATTGCAGGGACCGCAAATATAAGTTACGAATTTAAAAAAAAAGTAATGCAATGGAATACATGTTTCAATTTTTTAAAATCCATAAATTTTAAATGCTAAATAAGTTAGATTTTAATGCATTACTCGGGAGCAATATTTAATGCATTAGATCATTATTCTGTGTTTCAAAACAAAAACTTTAATATGATGAATGAGTCGAATGTCAAATGTTTGCTCAGGGAATTGTAATTTTCTTCAATAATTGATATTAAGAATATATAGATAATAATCAAGTATTGAGCCCTACAGCAAAGTTGAACAAGCTCTACTTGCATGCCTTTCCCAATTTATATGTATATAAAGTATTGTATGACTAACGATATCAGATATCGGTTATCGATAAACTCTGATTTCATAAAATTTATATATATATATATATATATATATATATATATATATATATATATGTGTATATCGAATAGCTTATGAATTTCTAGTTTTCTAGCTTCAGCTACCAGCTTCAGATACTTGAACTTATATTTATTTCAAATAACAATTAATCGATATATTTACATCATTTTAAAGTTATCCTGCATGACAAACTGCTTTTGTCTGTCGTTGGCAGTGGCGTGCGATTGATGTGATTGGTCGGTTGGGTGTTCACACACACAGAGATACAGATACAAACACACACACAAAGTAAATGAAACACATGCAAAAAAAAAGAAACGACAACAACAAATAAAATTTTAGACAATTTCGATCTCATTTGTAGCATATTTTATACAGAGATTGGCATTCTAATTGAGTTGCGTTTGGCATTGGCTTGGACCAATTGGTATTTGGCCAGGTTTTGGGCCTGTCTTGGACTTGGTTTGGGTTTCGCCTTGGGCCTGAGCCTGGGCCTGGTTTGGGCTACCTCTTCTTCTTGTGACGCATCTCAGCTGGCGAGCGCACAGCGGGCGCCGCGTGCATAATTCCCGACACCAGCTTTGTAGTTTCTAACTTCGCTCTGCACCGCAATTACAACAACCACAACAATGCGAATTACAACAACAACAACAACAACGACAACAGCGTGAAAAACGCGTCGATGTGTACGGGCGCGCGCGCCTCTTTAAAATGTGACAGCAAACAAAAAAAAAAGCCGCAGGTGCGATTGGGTTGACGACTGCAACGTTTGTCATTCCATTGACAAGGGTAGCTAGAGGGGTGTAGAGGGATGTAGAGGGGGTAGCTGACTAGAAGGGCTGTCGACGGGAGCGTTTGTTGGCGCTATGCGATGATCGTTTGACAATGTTTTTTTGCTTTTAGTTTCTAATTTAATTTTCAAACCTTGTCGTTGGCCCGGAAATGAAACAAAAGCTCACAGAGAAAGAGAGAGAGAGGCAGATAGAAAGAGAGAGGGGGGCAGAGAGCATACGCAAAAATATGAGTGCACAGCTCTCTTTCTTTGTCTGTCTCTGTCTCTGTCTCTGTCTGTCTCTCCCTCTCTCTTACAACACATGCCCAATGTCCAAAAGCCAAGCAAAGAGCAACGAATTGCAGGCAGAGAGACCGCAGGGGTAGAGAGGTAGGCAGAGGGTGTGCCGCCGTAAGGGCGGGGGGTGCCTCCAATTAGTGGGGGGGGGGGGCTTACCACGAGCGACAAGCACGCGCGCTTGTTAGCGCATTTTAAGCTGCGCTCAAGGCCAAACGTTTGGCCGCTGTCCGTGCTTAATAATCGGCCGCAATATGGCGCAAACCCAACCCCAGCACAAAAGACACACAAAACACACACCCTTAACCTTAACCAACCCCCTCCCCACCAAACACAAAGAAACTACAACAACAACAAAAACAAGAAAAGTTGGTCTTATGCATATGCAGCGTTAATTGGCTGCAAGTGGCAATCGATGTTGACAAGTGGCAAAAGCATAACTGTAAAATACACACACTCACACACACACGCACACACACACACACACACATACATACACACACATACACTGTCAATTTCATTGCTTATCATTTTTGACTCTCAACAAATTGAGACAAAGGCAAAGAAAAAAGAAAAAAACAAGTGAAAACATTTTACAGGCTTGACTCACTAAACATAACAAATTCCAAATGCCAAGTTCCAAATGTCAATTGGCAATTGGCAGGTGGCTAGAGTAACGGTAAAATACATCAGGTTGTCAGCCATTGAAGTCACTTCAGCAGCATTCCAGCATTTCAGTCAATACTCAGACTCGTTCACATTTCACATTTCACTTGAAGTGGTAAACAGTTTTTTCAGTCGCTTTAGTGGGTTAAGACTGTTGTGATTCAATTGAATTATTTAAATAAATGTTTGTCGTATTATTATGTTGGCTCATGATACGAATTATTTGAATTTGAATGAGAGAGAGAGAGAGAGAGAAACTTCTCTTACTTATATATATATATATATATATATATAATTATTTATTCTTTATTTTTTTAATTATTTAATTTATTTAATTATTTAATAATTTTTGAAAATAATTCATATTTATATCATAAGCGAGTCATAGTAAGACAGCTCTAACCGAAAGTCGCTGACTAGAATAAATTAATAAAACTTTCAGGGAAAATCCAGAGCGAATAAAAAACAAAGCTTTCTGTCCTGCTGCACTTAATATAAATTAAATTAAGATAATTGATATATACAAAAACAGCAATTCCAAAAGATAGCAAAGACAAACATGCATAGGTTGTGGCCATGCATTCGCATTCACTTAGATTTCCTAACTCAAAAGAATTCCTTATTTTTCTGCAGATGCTTACTAAAATTTCTAGCACTTTTTTATATATTTTTGCAGCTCTTTGCTAGAGTAGTTTAATTATTTAATTCATGTAATATATAACAATAAATCGAATAACAAATCTAATTCATCAATTAAATCCACCAAATTTAATTTTCAATATTAAATCTAATAAAATATCTAATCCTATCCACTTCAAACTGTTCATTCTCTTCGTCTGCTGCTATCATTCTATCTAGTTTAGATCCATTAAGGTGCTTTTTCCATTTCTCAATTACTTTTCCAACGAAATCAATGTAATGGCAATCTTTTGAAACATAATCTGCGAGTGCTTAGAGCGAAATGCTTTCGGCAAGTGTTTATGCGGCCATAAATTATGCTGCGTATTTATTTTATTTTTGCTGTTGATGTTTGAGTTTTATAAATTTAATTGATATTTTCAATTTTCTCTCTCCTCCTCTCTTTTAATAGATTTTTGAATGTTTCCATCGGCCCACACGACGTATGCGCAATAAGCCCAAAAAGCAATCAAATCGTAAATAAAGCAAATGGAAATAAAGAAGCCAGCGAATAATATGCGATGTTAACTTTAGTAAACAATTGTTTATTTGTTAATTAAAGCATAAAACGTGCAATATCACGAATTAAAAATGAAAACATTTCAAAATTGGCCAAGAAATTATAGAAATTATATGAAGCAAAGAAATATAATCATAAAAGCAAAAAGAAAACAGAGGAAAAAAAAAAACAAAAGAAACTGAAAACTAAAGTTCTTGCATATGGCGGGCCGTGGATCGTAAATCGCTTGGAATTTAGCAAAATCTATGTAAATATTTAGAAAATAATAAAAAACATGAAATTTTTGGTAACTTTCGATTTTTTATATAAAAAAAAAAAAGAGCTACAAGAAGAAGTGGAGGTAGAAGAAAGCGAAATGTGGCAAAGAAAACAGCGGCAGCTAAAAGAAATTATAGCTAATTGCAACTCGACGTCGGAGCGATGTTCGATGGGCGCTGGGCAGTGGGCGGTGGGCAGTGGGCGATGGGCGTGTTGGACTAGAGAAAGATGTGGGCGCGGCGGCAATTGCATTGGCAACATTTGCTGCTTACCTTGGCGCTTGGCTTAAGCTGCCGTGCGTCGTCGTGATGTGGGCCATACAGGCGATCCATTAACTTACTCCTCTGCGTTTCACTGGGTCAAATCTACAGATATATACATACATGCATATATATTATGTATATATATATATATGTGTGATCCTATGTAGGTCTATATACAGCGAGTGGGTTAGGGGCATGATAAGTATATATAAGTATATATATATATATATATATATATATATATATATATATATATATATATATATATATATATATATATATATATATATTACAGATTTAGGCTGTTTTACGACAACACATACACTAGCTCACACACTGACATACGCACACACACACACACACAGAGTCAAGCATATATACTTGCTGAGCTGTACATAAATACATTTAATATGTTACGTATACGTAATTTGGTTATTGCTGCGGCTGTTATTCTCGTTGTTGTTGCTGCTGCTGCGGCTGTGTCTAGCTGAGCATATATTTATGGGGCAGACATATAGACAGACGCCGAAATATATATATTTATTTATATTCAAACTCAGATGACAAAAGAAATGAAACGAAACGAAACGAAACAATTTTCTTTCTTTAGTTTTATTTTATTTTATTTTTTTTTTTGTATTTTTTATTTTATTTGTTTTTTTTTTTCTTTTCACGAGCTGCAGACGCGGGTCGACGGCGGCAACATTTGTCGCACACATTTTTCACATATTCAAAAACAACAACAACAACAACAACAACAACAACAACAACAACAACAACAACGGCAACAACAAGAACAACTCATGAATTCCACACGACAGCGAAGCTGTATGAAAGACGACGACAACGTGCACAGATAGAAAGAGAGAGAGAGTGGGAGACAGAGGGAGGAAGTGTGTGAAGAGGTGTAAGTGTGTGTGTAGGTGGGGTGTGAGCTGTGTGAGAGGGGAGTGGAAGTGGGAGGTGGGAGATGGGAGATGGGAACTGTGCGTAGTGAACGCGACGTCATTGGCGACACTTTTTCACATCATTTACTTTTGGGCTTAATTGCCGCCTGCTGTTTGCATTGAACAAAACACTGCACACACCCTGAGGCGGAACGGGAACGGGGGGTGCACAGGAATTTGGACACAGAAAAAAAAAATTAAAAGGAAAATGCGGAGAATGCTGAATCTGAGCGGCAAACGCGCACTGGAAAGATTTCGCTCAACGGATTGCGGATTGTGAAGGCAAGTGCGAAGCGTTCACCGGCGTGCGAGTTACTGAAGATCGACAGCGACGGCAGCGGCAGCGGCAGCAGCAGCATCATCAGCAGCAGCAGCAGCAGCAGCAGCGATCGCGAACGGACTACGGAAAAGCAGACCAGGAGAAGGCGCTGCTAAAAGCAAAGGCGAAAATATAAAAGACGCCGCTGCCTCGGAGCAAATCCAGCGTATATTACTTATGTGTCTATGCATGTGTGTGTGCGTGTGTGTGTGTGTGTGTGTGTGTGTGTGTGTGTGTGTGTGTGTCTGTGTGTGTGTGTGTGTGTGTGTGTGTGTGTGTGTGTGTGTGTGTGTGTGCTCTTTGCACGCAAATTGTTTTGCAGCAGCCAACGTCAAACCGGCTAAAACTGATCCGCAGCGCGTTCATGCGGCGGTCGTTTATGATATCGAAACAAGAATCAAACTTGAAAAGAATAAAATTACTAATTTGCTTACTCTTAATGAAAGCGAGAGAGAGAGAGAGGGGGGAGGAGAGAGAGAGAAAAGAGACGGAGAGAGACAGACTGAGAGAGGGAGGTGGGAACCAGTTGAATGAGTGAGAAAGAAAAGAATAAAACGAGACCACAAGAATGAATGATTAAAAAAGGACAATAAAAACACAAGAGTGGAGGAAAGACAAGCGAGAAAGTGAAAGAGAGAAACATACAACGATGGAGAGCAACATGAATGAAAGATAAAGTGACAGAAAGAGACATAGGGATAAAAAGAGAGATAAAGAGAAAAAGACAGCGAGAGCGAAAAAAGACTGAGTGAAAGCTAAAGATAATGACAGAGATAGAGAATAATTTAGAAAGAGAGATAGTTATACACATACATATATATATAGAGCGACACGTCTAAAGAGAGAGATAGAGACGGATGGAGATAGAGACAGAGAGATATAGACGGAGATTGAAACATATGTAGTTATGGTGTGCTAACAAAATAAATGGAGATTGAGTAAATGGAGATAAATAGAGACAGAGGGAGAGAGACAGAGAGAGAAATAGAAAGGGGAAATCTAATATACCCACAAGAAACAGAAATTTGAGATCAATTATGAAAGCCCCTCTATTGATTGTAATAAATGCTTATTATGAATTATAGTTAAAATTACAGAAAGCCTTGCAGAATAATTTCATATTATTAATGCATATATAAAAGCACAGATTGTACAAAAACTAGATAATAAAAAAAAATGCTGAAACTGAGACCTTGATGGTGAGCAAAGCAGATCCAAATCCAAATCCTACCATGAGTAACTCTACACCAAGCACATATAATGCTACTGATTTTTCTTTACAAATCCATGATATTATATAGAACATGAAATGTGTATGGTACACACATTGATTGAACAGAAACACTGCGAAATAATCTTTGTTAATATTTATTGTTGATTATATTAAGTCAGTATATAAAGATATATAATATACGAGATAATATAATATCGTAAAATATAATTTTAGTCTATTTTCTATTTTCTCCCCCTTAACAATGAAGAATCACTTTGCCTTTGCTTATCGTGACATATCAACGCGTGTAAACGAAATCAGCATTTGCCGAGCTTCAACCTTGTTGCCTCATCTCGAATTGCAGTTCAACTGCATTGGACCGTAAAGCTCTCGGCCTTGTTGCTTAAGTGCTCAGATAAATCATAATTAATTAAGCAAACAAAATTGAACTGATTAACTTAAAAACAGTTTTGTCGAAAGTTTTGCTGATATCTTTATCGATTACGATCACAATCAATATAATAATGCCGAGATAATGCCGAGTTCAGTCAGGTATGTAACAATATCGAATCATTTGGTTTATCGTCAGCTGTTGAAGGAATTCGACCAAAAAGCTTTAAGAGTTATTTAGTTGGGAGTGTCCGACTAACACATACCCAGCAAGCGGTATATTATGTGTTTTTGCAGTATTTTTTATAGGAAATGCTAAAAATGAAAGAATTTTCGAAGAGAATAGAATGACCTCATTTCATTGTAATTTCGAGATCTTAAAGTGGTATTCTCAAATAAAGAAAGAATCTGATTTCATTTCTGATTTATTCGTTTTTTTAAGTAAACTTGATCTTGTCTAATGTTATAGTAAAGCTTTAGAATTTTCCAGTTTCAAAATCTTATATTTTCCATGATCAAGAGTATAAACACTTTGCATTGTAATTCGTCTTCACGAATTTTTAATGCATTCAAAGGAAGACTATAAAGACCATACGCAATAATCAATGATTTATGAGACAAAATTGAAATTGAAATTGAAATCAACAAATTCTATAAATAACTTAATGCCTTATTTATAGCTAAATGTATTTAAATCTATATATATGTTCATCTGGCATAAGTGTAATGGACTCCATTCAATGATTGATGACTGTATAAAAAAGTTCAAGGCAAACAATGCGATTAATTATTTGAAACGAGAAAACTCAACTCAAATAAAGCGGGAAAAAGAGAATTTCGAATAATTAATTTTCATTTTATATTTCATATTGACTATAATTCCCAACTGGTTTTAGCAGGCAACATTTAATGTGCATTTAGATTAGTTTTTAGTTATGTTCGTTCGGCTATATCATACATTACTTCGTATTATATATTTATAATAACTATATATTTCTGAATTGCAAAACAACAAATATTGAGAAGAAGGACTTATCTGAAGGCCAATGGCTTTCATAAGTTAGTATTTCTTATTTGCATTCGTGTTCTGATATATATATATATATATATATATATATATATATATATATATATATATATATATATATATATATATATATATATATATATTATATGGGTGGGCAGAGAATATATATATATATATATATATATATATATATATATATATATATATATATATATATATATGGGTGGGCAGAGAGGACAGGCGAATAAACGAAAAGAGTTAGATAAATAGATACGAAGAAAGAGTCAATTAGAATAACTCTTGAAACAATACAAGTGTATATATATATATATATATATATATATATATATATATATATATATATATATATCTGTACATTCGCCTATTCATCTGCAACACTTAAATTGTTAGAAATTAATTTGTATTGAAAAGCCGTCTAAAATAAATTTATTTCGTATGCATTACGATATGTTAAAGAGAAATAAAGCAAAAATAAATACAAAAAAAAATATTATTAACATTTATTATTATTATTATTTGTTTTTTTTTTTTTTTTCAAGCAAATTAAACTTTTGTTTCAGTCAGTGGATAACATTTCATATTTTTATCGCAAAAGTTTTCAAATTTTCAATTTCAAGAATTATTTCAAGAATATCTCCAACATCTTAATAACTGATATTAGTAAAAAAGAAAGGTATTGAAGCATGGGCACATTTTGGCTACTGCCCAGTGAGGGACTGCATTATATTAGTACAAAAACCACATGACACGCCTTAAAAAAGGGCGAGAGTATATCATATAATATTATGTATATCAAATTATCTCTCTAGCTTGAATTGTGGGGGGAAAAGTTTGCCTTTGAGGCATAGCACAGGGTGTTTTCGTGTCGGGCATTTCCTACAAGCGACAACATTCCTTTTGGTTTAAAGTTATTTAAGCGATTCGAGCGACACTTTGACAACTCATTTACCGCACATTCCGATGGGCTACATCTGTGCATAGACTTTTGTCACGTATTTGTTTCGCTCACTGAAACATTCATTCAGCACACGAATTGGAAAACTATCGATTAGACAAAGTTATGGGAACTGACAAATGACTAAAGTTAAATGCAAACATCTGCCCAAGCCAAAAAGTTAGCTAAAATATATAGAGAAAGTGCAGGGGCTACTATATATATATATAACTATATATGGCAATCGGGTGTGGCAGGGAGGTGAATTAATCTCGCATGGCAAATGACGCAAAAAGAAAACAATTAGAGAAATATACGAAATGCACAAATTTCTGCACTATTTACTTTTTTTTTTTCAATATATGGTTAATTTATTATGCAAACGTCAATGAAAGAAAGAGAAGAGAGAGGCAGATAGTGGGGCAATAGTTGAGTACTTCCATCTAAATCTGTTAGCATATTTTTGTTTTCATAAGTTATTAATCCGCTTTATAGCAAGTGGCCCAAGTGGCAGAAGAAGAAGAAGCAGCAGCAGCAGCCGCAGCTGGTAAATGAGCGACCTTCACTCGCATTTTCTATTCATTTTCAATTTCCCACTCGCTGCTAGCTGCCCGAACGCATATTGCGTAAATGTTGCTCAGATACTTTTGTTTTGGCCAAAAAAAAAAAAAAAAAAAAAAAAAATAGAGAGAGATACGCAGATACATCCATCTATCTGTGGATCGATCTATCTATCATCTGATGGCTACGCAGCAGAGCTGTTGCCTTGTTTTCGTCAATTGTCGACAATATATCGCTTTATTTGTTTTAAAAGCCAAAGCCAACGGCAAACAACAAAAAACACGCGCACTGCGAAACAATTTTCAAATAATTTTAATGCATTTTCATTCTCAAGCATCGCCAATTGATTTGCTGTTGATTTTTGCCAGAAAAGTGATTTGAAGCAAACAAGAAGAATACCCATTGTAAATGAGTTAGCAAAGGGTATACTGTTTATATATATATATATATATATTATTTGAATATGTATACACCCAGTAATTTTCATTTATTATTACAACATAATGGGGCATAGAGTGTAGTCTTAAGCGAAGCCCCTGCATTAGATGACTATGGGATTGCTGCATCATCCTTATGCAAGATTTTCGGCTGTGTTTCTCACACACGCACAATAAAGAGTATCTGCTAGTCAGGCTCGCTTTTCCATTCATTATGCCTAGCGAGGGCGTCAGTGCGCGTAGGCGTGGCCTTTGGGGCAATGAGTTGTTGATGGGTGCGAATGGATCAATTGCAGTGCCGCAGCATTGCCAGGCCGCCTCTAAGGCGGGAGTAGGCGTGGTCAGCGAAAAAAAAGTGTTTACGCAAATTTGTTTGGATATTCATGTTTAATTGAGTCATTTTGGCATTTGAATTGCTTATTTGTTATTTGTTATTTGTTTGTTCGACAAGTGTATTTCGCTCCATTGATTGATCGATCGAATCTGCGCACTTGATTGATGCACACAGCATGGCAGGTGCAACAACTTTCGCTTTTGTTTACATTCGTGATACAATGGAGTCACGAAAAGAAATAGACAAGGGACGAGTTCATATTAAGTTCATAAAGGGGATAAGTATGATATAAAGCTATATCTATATCTCTCTCAATTTTTGTATAGCTACCTTCTCGATAAATCAAAAAAGTTGTTTAATTAAGATAAAAATGAAATTTGGGTAATCATATTTCATAATTTACCAATAAGCTTCTATATGTTTTGGAAGAACCGCTTAGCAACATATATACGAATATATTAATTTTGTATCAAATCTGTTTAAAGTCTTTTACTTTTTTGTCTGTAGTCTGAAACATTTGTGACGTCAGCAGTGGCTCTATAACCCTTAAATGACAGCAGAATATATCAAAAGTGGGACAAAAGTAAAGAAGTCAGGAGGCGTGGCTAAGCTGAACGGAATTGCACTATCAACATGACTAAGGCAGCATGCTTGCAACATGTATGCAAACAGCATATAGGCATAAACTATAATACGACAGCATGTTGCAGAGAACACACTATAGTGATATTTGTAGAGCAATATTTGCTAGCAACATGCTATTGCAATATCTACTTAGCAACATGTTCAAAAGAGCTATGAAGAATTGTGTAAGAAATAGCAACATGTCACTAAGCCGTCTCTGGTCAACATGTATGGCAGCATGCAACATCTCAATAGCAACATGTTGCTGATTTTTTTAGAAACCACAGTGGAATAGCAACATGTATTAGAAGTAGTCTAGGCTACATTATCTAAACAGAATGTCTCAGCAACATATGATGATTAGTAATTTGATTACAGCATGTAGCTAAGTAATTTTTAAGGTTGTTCAGATAATTTTCTCAGCAATAAATACATGAAATATAAATTAAATTAAACTATCAACACTCCAAAAGATTTTTAGAAAACATATTCTCTCGTTTGTATGAACCAACCGTATATAGATCTCATTTACTACTCACAGTAATCAACAAATAAATTGGGTGCCTTCCACGCATGCAGCGCGTATCGCAACCCTTAGCATAGACACAAACCACAGCATGCTCGTTTCGTTTGCTTTCGCTCGCATGGGATGATTCTACATACATATATAGAGATTCAAGTACTCACCTGCAAAGAGAAGAAAAGAGAAGGAGCATTAGTCAAGTGGAGATGTCAAAAATTTCGTTGGCTTTTGAGTAGAGGCTAAGCGCTGACGTCACTGCCACACACAGCTTAAGCGCTTGACCTCGTTTCAAGTTCGTCGACGAAATGCGGAACTTGAGCGCCAGCAAAGTTCAAGGGACATTGACACATTGGCCACAGTGGGGCAACTGTGACGTCGACAGGAGCTTTCATGGCAAAAGCACTCGATCAGCCGTTGAGCTTTCAGTGACGTCGGCGAGCGTGATTGCATTACGTCACATTAGCAATGGCGCCCTCTGTGCGAAAGCTGAGGCAACGAAAGCTGCGAAAGTTTCGCCAGATTTTCGAACTTCCAGCGGCTGTTGGCTTTTTCGAAATTTCAACAAGTTTCACTGCGTACGCTGCAGACAGACGTTGACATCGACGTCGACGCTGGCGTCGACGTCAACTGCACGGCATGTGTTGCTCAGTGGCAGCAGCGAGCACGTGCTTGCCTCTCGGCTCGTCGTGATTCGCCATTCGCCTCGTTGCGCTTCGGCTCGACTCGGCTGCGCTCGGCTGCTGCGGCACTTTTTAAGACACTCATGCGCTGCGTTTCAGCCAGCTGCGTGTCTTCAGCTTGTCTCTTTAAGCGTGAGTGTACGAGTGTGTGCATGTGTGTGTGTGTGTGCGTGTGTTTGGCTGTGTTCATTCTCAGCAATAAAAAAAATGCTGCACTGCCGGCACGGGCTGCTGTGTGGGCTACGTGCCACACTTGAAACTTATCAGTTCTCAATGCCAGCCCCTCTCGCCAGCTTCGGCATCCTTCCGCTTCCCCATCGTCTCTTCTGCTTTTTATATATTTTATTGTCTGCTGCCGAAACTCTTGATCCGTCAAAGGACTTCAGCTAACACCGCTCTACCACTCCCTTTCCCTCTCCCACCAATCCACCCATTTAGCCTGACTCCCCCGCCTATTTCAACACACTTCACATTCCTGTGCGTTATTGAACACCAGCCGCCGGCGTGGCCCTCATAAATATGCAAAGAAAATGCAAACGAACTAAACGAGTCGAAAAGAGAGCAAAAAAAAGAATAAAACAAGAAAATCGAGAGAAAAACGTTAAAAAAAAAAATTGAAGAGAAAACCAGCTAAAATGACGAAATTTCAATAGCCGAAGCAGGAGCTCGAGGAACAAGTCTGACTGGGACTGAGGCGTGGCAAGCAGGGCGTGTGAATATTTAACTTGTTCAATTGCCACGCCCACAGCGGCAATTAGGGCAATTTAACAAGAAAACGTCGACAAACGAAAAAGAACTCACAAATGCCAAGAGCGAAATTTCTTTGTGTCGCGTCTCCCTCATTCGCTCGCTTCTTCTTCCTCGTCATCAGGTTTTTTTAATGCAGTCCAAAGAATGCAGTCCACATCCACATCCTTTGGCTCCGCTAAGTACCTTTCATTTTGGCCCGAGATTTGCGGCTAGCGATAACGCAGGCAATCCTAATGCAATTTAAACGATTTTCAATGCTGCGACAAGGGAATGTCGCAGGAAGCTTAAGAAATATTTATAAGGTATATTTATATATAGTATATAAGTAGAAGAGAAAAGTATTCCAAAATTAATTTTTAACTTAGTATTTAAATAAAAGAGAAAATTATTTTCAAATTTTCTTTTACAAACTTTTTAACTTGCAGCTTTACTCAACATATTCTCAGTTACTCCAAATGCATGACGAATTAAGGTAAATGGAAATTAATCGAAGCATGTAACTTTTACCCTAAATAAACATATGAAACTTCCCGCTCATGTGAAACTTCCCAAGGTAAATGGTAACATAGCAGAGAGTCAGCCTAGAAAAAAAGACTTATATGATGCCCCAAAATTAAAGTTAAGAGTATACTTCTAAAGCATCTTTATAGATATATTAAAACTCGCTTTCCCATTACAAAGTTTTGCTCTATATCTCTGTTGTAATACCAATCCACCTCAACAGCAAGAGAGATTAGTCGCAGATCTCGAGAGCCATCATCGATACAGAGAGACTTATATATTCTACCAGTCAGGGAGGGGGATGGCGGAACAAAAGCAAAAGATTCTATAGCAAACTCTCAGTGCACAATAATCATCTCATAACAGGTTTTGCAGGATTGTGAAGCGCTAAATCTTTGGGAAGCGATTTAGTACGAATATCAACTGTTAGCCTAGGTAGATTAATAAGATTTTAAAACCTTGTGTGTTATTCTTTATATTATTAGAAAATATTAACTAAATATCAATAGTAAATAAAAATAAATAAAAAATCTTGTTTTAACCCGCTTTCGACCCACTCTAATCAAGTAGAAGCGCTTTAGATGGTCTTAAAATATTGTTAAGGACCAAATACTAACGAAATATTAATATTTATTGGTAACAAAAAAATGTCGTGAATTATCAAGAATATATGAAAACTCGTATATATTTCAAATTGTAGGTCTCTAATATATGAGATAATGGATGAATGCGTTAACTCGGTTTCTTTAGGAGATATACATACATATGTACATGGCTCGGCATTCGTAGTGTAATCCATTCAAAAGAATATAAATTCAGTTTGGAAACTGGCTTTGGTATACAATATTTTCAATGTACAGCATAATAAAAATTCAGTAAAAAATTTGAAATGAATTCAATGTATTCAAATGTTATTTATTTCAAGCTACTCATTGATAAAACCTTTTTTTTAGCCATTTACGAAAGTCGATTAAAATTCGATTAGGCATTCGAAATAGTAGTGCGATTTATGATAAGTTAATTGAAATTTTTAAAATTTGTATAATTTAGTGACAAAGACGTAGACTTCAAATGAATGAAAAGATAGTCGAACAGACGAATAAGAATACCTGGATTGACTCAGCTTCTTGAATGAATCAGAAGATATGCAGCTATGTGCATTAAAAATAAAGTTTTGTATTGTTCCCTGAATACAATTTTGAAATGAATAATAAATTAATATAGACTTACGAACATGTGCAAAGCTTGAGAAAGAAATATTCATAAAATTTATAGTCTTTTTAAGCATGCCACGCCTTCTGTCCATTGACCACATTTTCCATGGGAATTTATGGCTTTAAGAGGCATTTAATGCTACGATAATCCAATTATTGAAATACTTTAAAATATTTCAACTGAATTGATTTAAATGCAACTCAACTACTGCTGCAACGCTTCTCTGGGCTGGGCCATGCTTGAAACTAAAATTAATTGAAAACTTCTGCCGTTGAGCAACTCGACTCAAGTTTCTCAAGTGCAGCAATAAAAACAAAAAAAAAAAAAAACGAAAAAAAAAAATTATATATATATGGCACAAAGTCTCTAGCGACATTTTCAATTTCATTTGTTGTTTGGCTCAGATGCAAAATGTTGTACGCCGTTTGCTTCTTCTTCTTCTTCGTCTTGTTCTTAAACTTCCACTTCCATTGCTGCGCTCATAAAAAAAAGCAGTTGAAAGTGCGCCTGGCATAGTCGTAAAATCCTTTAGTTAATTTCCTCGCACACGCAACATTGTACCAGAGACTGCTCTAGGCCCCACGTTGACTTATGCTTAAGCATCCTCGGCATTCAAATATCTTAAAGCATTCACAGTCTAGTCCGTAAAGCCACACTACATATATTAACCTAATAACCTAGGCAACTACGAACAGGCTTAACTCTGCATAGGTTGGAGGAAACTTGAAATTGAGACAAGATTGCGAAAGTATATATAATGCAGCATTATCTGGTATCATTAAATACTTTACTTTATCCCTTACAACAGGACTCCATAAATACAATCTTCTATATAAAATATTATATTCATAATATAAAGCTAAGCAACTCATAAATAGTCAATAATTATTGAAGAACTTATTTCTACGTATCACTATATACTTTAATAAGTAGGCTTAATGAAATTATTACGATATCTCTAGTCGACTACACTATAAAACTAGGCGTGGGACATTCTCATTCGATTTTCCTTTGAGTTATAAGTATATAAGGTTAAGATATGTTCAGCTATATATACTTAAAAATCTATACCACAATCTAAGACGTTTTCTTTAGCATATACCTAAAACTCTGCAAATATATATTTTAAGTGCACGATATCTTATCCTTATCTTTTGCAAAGCTTCAGAGTTACACTAAAGAAATCGAAAAAGTTTTTGTCATAGATTCTAATAGTTTTTTTTTTTTTTTTATCGATGACTGAGAAGAAAAAATATTATAATTAGAAAAAACCAATAAATATATATTTAAAGAAAAAAAAACTAAAAATATTGTGTCCTACGCTAAGGTAAAGTTTTTATTATAACTTGTTTTACCACCCAGCTTAATTTATTTTTGAAATATTTTAATTAGAGGATATCAACGTGTCAATCATTCTGCATACTTCGAAGAAGTGCATACTTTGTCATATTCTTTGACCTATATCTCTAAAAGAATTCTATTTGATCAATAAGTTAAGCTTGCTTTAAATTAGGGATATCTTCAAATTCAACAACACTTTTAGCATCGAACAAAAACTATTATTTATTAATTTTTTTTTTTTTTTAGACATTTTACGTATTTTCATACTTAACTTAACTTGTTTTCAGGGACATTTGTAAATTATAGGATATCTTCTATTCTATCATTCTATTACACTTTCATACGCTTGAGCACATCTCTCCTACTCTTATAGTTAAACCTTTACTTAAGTTTGATTAACTTAAATTACTTTCAAGTTAAGGATATCACTTAGTCTATCAGAATTTATTTGAGTCAAGGATACCTATATATCTATCTACCAGTTTTTTACAAAGCTATCTTAGTCAAAAGCACAGTGTTTATCGCTTTTATTAAGATTCTCTGAATAGTGAGTGAATCAGCTAAATTTGTTTTCTGAGAGATTTATTAAGTGCAGGATATCTTCTAGTCAGTCACTACCTCTAAAACAGTTTCTCACTGTAATTTTCTACATCTGAAATGAGCATCAAATAGTGCCGCCAATCACCTCAATTCAGGATATCTTTGACTCTTGCACTCCCTTAAGCACTGCTCCGTTTATCTAGCTTACTTTTGTCTGACTGAATCTGATTTATATCCATTTGACTTTTGCTATGAGTGAACTAGGGGTAAATCTGAAAGAATATTATGAAAATCTTGTTCATTTTATTTACACTTTTTCCACTCGCACTACTCAAAGCAAGCTCAACAATTGCAAATTTATTTGTACAACCAAAATTGATTTCTATATGTATATATATATATATATATATATATATATATATATATATATACTATATGTATATATACCTATGCCATTTGTCTGCGAAAAGTTTCAATCTACTCTAGCCACGCCCCTAATCTCATCTACTGCCATTGCTGTTGTTTAAAAGCAGCTCAAAGGCAAAAGCAACATCTTGACATTTTGATTTATTTTACTAGAGACTGTTGCTGCTGTTGCTGTCGTTGCTGTCGTTGCTGTCGTAGCTGCTGCTGCGGCTTGTTGCTGCGGCTTGTTGCTTGGCATAAACATAATCGGCTTATTGGCATTGCCCTGGCGGACTTGAATCTAGTTGAAAGCTGATTTCGTTGCCTAATAGCTGACATAGTTGTTGCTGTTGCTGCTATAGATATTGTTGCTGCTGTAGCTGCAGCTGTTGCTGTTGCTGTTGCTGTTGCTGCTTACCTTATCGCCATGGTAGCCTTTGTCCTGTGGCTTAGTTACCTATTGCCTGCTGCATGCCCCAACACTATGGCCTAAGAAGTTGCTCTACTGCTTATGTAACTAAAAATCAAATATACTGCTGTTGTTGGTGTTGCTGCTGCTGCAATTGTTGCTGTTGCTGTTGCTGTTGTTGTCGCAGAGCTAACGAGCTCGTTACGTCTCATTGACTTCGGCCGTGCTTTCTGTGTGCATCGCAAACTAATGGAAATTGAATTCACAAACCGATTTGCCTCCACAAATGCAAATGAAGTGCAAACTACTTACAGAAACACGGGGCGTGGCTAAGTAGGCGCCGCCAGGTGTGGGCGGATTGGGCAATTGTTTACTTTATAAAGGTACTTGAGTTACCAGAATTGTAAAGGCAACGCAAAAAAAAGAAAAGAAAACAGAAAAATACGAAAACTCAAAGTGTCAGCTTCCTCTCCTTCATCAACGTCTATTTCATGTTCGCCGTGTTGCCAGTTGAGACAACAGCTCCGACAGTTCTTTAGCTTGCTTTTTGTACCTATGCAAACAATTGTGAATTGTGAAGAGCTTGAACAAATCTGAATGCCCACTTGAATGTAGCTGAAGTCTAACAAGTCTAACAAAAGAAAAACAATCGAGTGAAAAACAGTTTCAAGCTGAGATTTCTGAAGCGAGTTAATCTCGACAATTCAAGTCACAGACTCAGCTTTAAATGATGACTATAATGATGGAGGTGTAGAGAGAAGTTAAGAAGTGAAAATAGGTAAGAAGAGCAGATATTTAACGACGTGATTTAAAGCAAACTTGTTACACCCTGTGCCCATTGAAAATGGGAAATCAGGGTATAATGGTTTTGTTAAAGGTATGTAACAGGCAGAAGGAGGCGTGGCAGACCCTACAAAGTATATATATTCTTGATAAGGGTGACGAGAAGAGTCGATATAGGCCTGCCCTGTCCCCGTCGTTCTCAGCAACTATAAGAGCTAGAGACTTCTATCTTTTTTTGTTAGGTCCGTGTATAGCTCGAGTATACGAGTTTGTTTCAGAAAATCGATCGATTTTGCAGTTTCAGAGAAATCGATAAAACAATTTATCGATAATCAGTTATAAAATTATATCTCGTTCATCTTGAGAGCTAAAGACTCTAAGTCTTCTACATTAATATAGATACTAATTTAATACTATTTCGATTTCGTAAAGAAGAAGAGTGTCAAATTATTTTAGGATGGTTCAGGGCATCTCGTAGTCAAGCAGTTTCGACTAGAGCCTTCTTACTTGTTTATGTATATTTTAAATGAAATTGAATAAAAAAATATTTTGTATTATATTTTTCAGACAAAAAAATCAACAAAGTGAAAGCATATTTTATTTCAAACAAAACCCGAAATCATTAAATATACGAAAGCAATATAATATATACATATACTATATATAAAAAAGACTTCATAAAATTTAAATACAGAAAAGAAAATCAAGAGCAAAATTCATTTAGAAAAAATGGGAAACAATTGGTGCAGAAATAACAATATTTATTTTACAATAAATATTTTCGGATTAGGCCATGACCCAAAAGATGGACCATAAAATTTATGCATTCAGCTGTAGAATAGGTCAGCAATGATTAGTGATTGACATTGTAAAAGTGGAAATTTGAGTTTTATTTTTATTCAATTTTTCTCGTAAACAACAGTTTCCTTATTTTTTTTTTTCAAATATTAAAATACTAAGGTAATATAATTAATATAATTTAGGAATTTAAATTCATCAATAATTTTTAAGTATTAAATGTATTATGTTATTCAACAATGATGTCAAGCATTGAATTCCTTTTTTTGTATACGAATTTTCTTTATTTTTTATTATTATTAATTTTTATTTATGTATGTATTAATATTGTTAAAACTAACCAAAAGTGGCTTCAATAAAATACTAACTATGATAGCTGCAAAAATTGTAAATGTTTCTTTGAAAAGTTCGAATTGACTTAAAAT
>JAWNPR010000061.1:2055000-2105000 GCA_035047405.1 Drosophila stalkeri | reverse complement strand
CCAGCCCGTCGGCTGCAATTGCAACTGCAACTGCATTCACAAGCTGAACGCCTCGCCGCCCACGTCCCTTGTCCTCGTCTATTTGTATTTGGGTGCACTCACTCTGATGCTGGCCACATTGGCGATACTCTTCTATACGTACACCCAGGCGGGCGAGGAGACGGTGACGGTGGGCGTTCATAGTCAGCGAAACCAGCGGAACCAGTTCCAGGATGAGCTGCTGCGCTCGGAGCACATTCTGCGCGCCATGGTCACACAGATCATGGAAAGGGATTATCCCATGGAGGCGAGGTGTGTTAAATGTTGATCAACTAATTTCAGCTCTAGTTAAAATTTTATTTGCAATTTAAGTTACATTATTCGATTTCAAGTTCCAGTTCATTTCATTGTTCTTACTACTAGTTCCATTCAATAGGAATTTTTGTTAATGTTCATTCCAGTTATTTCCAGAATAGAAGAGAATAACATTTTATACTTTTAGCTCAAGCTTGAAGGCTGATTAGCTGTTCTAATTAAAGTGCAAGTTCTAGTTCCAAATCTGGTTCCAGTTCCAAGCTCAATTTCAGATCTATGCCTAGCGCAGATGCTAATTCTCCTTCTAACTCTAAGATTTAGCAATTGAGATCTTAGCCATGTTTTAGTTCTAAATATGGCTCTCATTAGTCAAAGTCCCATATCAAATTCCAATCTCAGTTCCTTTATATATGCCAATCACTTTACAGTCAAACGACGGCGCAACCGATCAGCGTTGTTCGCAACGAGCGGAAGATGAACCACAATTTCATTAGCCAATCGCCAATGGAGAAGCGATATCGCAGAGACATCGCCTCGTCGTCGCCCACCTCGATGCATGGCAAGTTGTGCAATGCTGGAACCAGTTCAATGGCTTTCAACTCGAATCTATATTATTGTGTACTTGCAGCAGATCCATTGATTGAGTTCTTTAATCCCAATCACCGCAAGGCTCTGGAGGAACAGGACACAGAGATACGCAAGCGAACGGGTCTGAAGGGTGCGGCGCCCGGCGGGGATGAATGGATCTATTTGAATACGTATTGCCGTGTGCCGGAAAAGATTATCACGGGCTTTTGCAAGGGCACACAGGACTACTGTCCGCCAGCCCCAGCTGGTCCAATGGGTCCAATTGGACCCAAAGGACCCACCGGCAATCCCGGCCTGCCGGGCATACCCGGTCCCAAAGGGAATCGCGGAGATGTCGGCCTGCCGGGCGCACCGGGCGTCGATGGAGTAGGTCAGCAGGGAGCACCGGGTCCTCGCGGCCCCAAGGGGGATCCTGGTGCCGTGGGCCGCGCCGGCCTGGATGGCCGAGACGGTGTGCCCGGTGAGCCGGGCTTGGATGGAGTACCGGGGCGAGCAGGCGCCGATGGCAAAAATGGTCAACCCGGACGCGATGGCAAGGATGGACTCAATGGTAAAGATGGCAAGGATGGCATGTCCATAACAGGCCCAAAGGGTGCGCAAGGTCCACCCGGAGAAAGAGGACTGAAGGGTAAGTGCGGAGTACATATATTAGCATTCGATTATATCGACCTACCGCTCTCTCACAGGCATTGCGGGTCCGCGCGGACGTCCAGGCAAGCCGGGCACCAATGGCACACCTGGTGTGCCAGGCATCAACACCTGGAAGATGCAATATCCCAATGGCAGCGTCTCCAATGATTTGCTCATACCGCCTTCTATTACTGGTGAGTAACCACAGAGAGCTTTGAGTTTTCCCTGAGCTAAGAGCTACTCCAACTGCAGATGTGAATGCGCCCAACTTCCGACGCAATGTCATCGTCGAGGAGGGTAAAACGCTCAACATGAGCTGCTCTGCTACGGGCAACCCACCGCCCCAGGTGGAGTGGCGTCGCGACGACGGACGCACCATTAATGTGAATGGCATCGAGCGTAAGTAGCAAAGGTCTTAGCTCAGTGAGGTAACTGCTAATAAGCCCGTCTATCTTGCGACAGTAAGCTCCATTAGTGGACAGTTTCTCAAGTTCGGCAACATTACGCGACATCAAATGGCTGCCTACACCTGTCACGCCAACAATGGCATTGCGCCCGTAGCCAATGCCACGTTCCTGGTGGAGGTGCACTGTGAGTAGAAGAGGGAGCCAATTCGAATGGCGTGTTAAGTAATCTACTTTCTTCACTGCAGTTGCGCCCATGATATCTGTTTACCGGCAAATGATCTATGCAGAGTATCAGAGCAGCGCTACCCTGGAGTGTCAAGTCGAGGCCTTTCCGGAGGCGATACGGTATTGGGAGCGTGCCTATGATGGCAAAATACTCGATCCCAGTGATAAGTATCGCATTGAGTCCTATCCAGATGGGTAAGTCAATCAATTAAAGCTATTTTTACACTCACTTACAATTTCCCAACAATTTTCCAGCTTTAAGACCTCCATGCGTTTGACCATAAGCAATCTACGCAAGGACGACTTCGGCTATTATCATTGTGTGGCACGCAATGAGCTAAATGCGACAATGGTTAATTTTGAAATAGCACGTAAGTTTAGTACCTCACCTCATTTATAAGTTTATAGATATATCATTAGAGAGTGATTTCTTTTGGTATTTATAGCCCAGGATCCAAACAGTGAAATACCCTATGTGGGCAACAATGTTAAGGTCTATGGACAGCGACCGCCCGAAAGCGAATGCCCCGTTTGCGATCAGTGCCCTGATCCAAGGTGAGTGTTACACAACTATTCGACAAGTCTATTAGAACTGTAAAGCCTATCTATATTTATAGCTTGTATCAATGCAAGGATTCCATACTCAACAACTTTGAGATACAGCCGACAGGCAATCGCAGCTACCCGGGCTTGCCGAAGCGTGTGAAAAGTAAGTTTTCGATGGAGCTCAGGAATAGCTCTAATATCCACAATAACATCATTCTCTCCATAGCCTGTTATCTGTATGCTGTGGGTAAGCCCGTATTCCATAAGGTGGTAAACGAGAAATATGGTTCTTGGCTGCGCGATCCAGCGCCCAGGGAAGCGGATCGAGAGAAAACCTTTGTGACCAATGAGAATGATGCCTACAATCTATTCGAGTTCTCCACGCGCACACAATATCGCGTGAACAGTGTGCCCAGACACAAGTACGAAATATCTGAAGGTTTTCAAGTAAGTCCATTTCTAAATATCAATGAATGAAATTCTATAGAACAATCAAATTCCCAGGGCAATGCGCATGTCGTCTACAACGGTTCGTTCTACTATCAACAGAAGAACTCCGATTTGGTTGTCAAACTGGACTTGACGACTTCCAAGAAGATAAGTGAGTGGCTCCCTTTGTTTATAAGACATACATATATATATGTTTTCGGCTATATGAAACTTGTACAGGTATTCAGTTGCCATATTCGGGAATTGCGACTGGCAATCGACTCTACGCAACTGACTATAATTATATGGACTTTAACGTGGACGAGGTCGGTCTCTGGGTCATTTATAGCACGCTCGGCTCGAACAATACGCTGGTAGCTAAGGTAAGTCTCTTTCGCTTATTCTCTTTTTCTCTCTCTCTCTCTCTCTCCCACTCTTTCTGTCTCTATATACATGTATCTATTATTGTAGCTGGATGCTGAGACGTTGCGCATGCAATATAATTTTAATATAACACTCGACCATAAACAATTCGGGGAAATGTTTATTGTCTGCGGCAATTTGTATGCCATCGATTCGGGCACCGATAAAAATACCCAAATACGCTACGTTGTCGATCTCTATAAAGGCAAACTGCTCAATGCGAATCTGCCCTTCTCGAATCCATTCAGCTACACGACGACAGTCGGCTATAATCCCCTCACAGTGGTAAGTGTTTCTTGCTCGTCTTCTTCTTCTTTGGATCCATGTTAAGTCTTATCTACTTTCAGGAATTATACTCCTGGGACAAGGGCAACGCACTCACATATCCTATACGCTATAATGAACATCGTCTAGTTACAGATAATATCTAAGTCAAATGTTTAATAAAAATAAACGCAAATTGTTCTTTTTTTTTTACCACATATATTTGTCATTGTTTCACTTAATTAGCGAGTCAATTTGGTTGGGTTAGGTTAGGCAAAGCTGAATTTGGTGTAGTCTATGGCATATGGAGCCAACGGAAAGTTCCCTTATATTAATAAAGTAAATTATATGACAGATTCTCGGAATTTGCTAAGATGAGCCAGATGGAGCTACTATGGAGTTGCTTAGACTCGACAGGCATCAAGAGACACAGTTAGGCGGCTCTAGAAATTATAGAAAAGTGAGTAGGGGTAGTAGGGAGAGCAAATCTAGCTAATGAATTTTGAATGCATGTCAAAGTGTTTTGTCAGACACTTTACAAGTTTTAAAGTTACGAAACTTGAGTATTCATTACTTGACAGCTTGGAAAGAAGCTCAGCAACTTAATTGGAGTTCGAGGTGTTACGTGTCATTATTGATTAGAGAATGAATAATTTAATCAGCAAGTTCAAAATTACTCGAGTGATGTGATGAGGTGGAATGTTGTCCATACGTATTCCTTATCCCTTAGGCCAGCTGCTCAGAGCTAGCATATCAGGTTAAGTAAGAACAGCTGAAAATCTTGAATTTGGGTTTGAACGTAACTTACTTAGTTAACTACGTAAAACCTTGAGATGAACTAGATCAAAGAGCTAAGAGCAGTTAAAATAAAGAGGAACAATTGAGAATTGAGACTTTTAAACGTTGATTAATAATCATTAGATTATTATGCTTACTGAGATTAAACATTTTTAAGCTTGAAACGAACATAGGATAAATTTAGTTTCAGAATAAATTTATATCAACTATTTGATAGCCCAAACCAAAGGTTAGCAAACATCATAATTCTTTATGATACATTTATTTGCTTTCATCATTTATAGCAGTCGAATGCGGAAGAGCACCTTAGAGTGGTTTATCAATTCACAAACTGAATTTATTATTCACTCTTATAGTTATATAATTTTTACCATTTGTATGCATTTCATCTTCTAATACAAGCATCCATAACTCGGCATATTTACCTATCACACTTGCACAAATAAGTTCCGCTCAACGATTGCACTTCTCATCAGCAACTTGAAATCGAGTATGCATAATGAAATACGATATTGTAACAGATTGGCTAGGTGCGAAATGTTTATTTGTGACAAGAGTCAAACACAAAGTAGACAGAAGTCACAGCTTAGCAAGGCAAACAAATGTCTCACTCGACACAATCAATAAGCCGAATAATGCAAACAAAAGCTCTGATAAACTGGCTAATAAAGTACAAATACAATACATAATAAAGTCGAGTATTTATTGGATTTAATTTTAGAATCAGCTTAGCAATGGCTAAAATGACTAAGATGACTATGAAGCCCAATAAACAAATTCTAAATATAAATATATTTATATATATGTTAACAGCTGTTATTTTAAGCGCTTGAAGTGTCTGAAGAAGTGTCAGCAAACATATTTATGAATTTACACTAATGAAGCTTATCTAGAAACATTTCCAACAACAACAGCATATATGTCTATATTCCCATAGTCAATTTATATATTCTGTATAAGACCAAATTGAGTAACAAACTTCAAGCACAATTTCACAAACATGTTTGAACAACATTGAATGTTTGAGCAATTTCATTGTTTGCCTTTTATACCCTGAACCCATTGAGAATGCAATTTCGGGGCAAAACGATTTTGTGAAAAGGTATGCAAGAGGCAGAAGTAGGTGTGGCACACACCCATAAAGTAAATACATTATTGAACTGGATGGCGAACTGGGTCGTCTCTCTGTATGTCCGTCCGTATGTCTATTCGAATACCCTATGCATTCATTCCACATCTATATTATCGATAATAATCGATCATTAAATTAAATTTGTAAAGCGCAGCTTAAATACCACAACAATGACTAAAGATTTCAAATTTACTTTGAATATAAATTATTTTCGAAATATATTTTCCTTCCGAATTGAATTATTTTATGTAGTGGAGAGTTATGCATTGCCAAAGATTTCATTAGCATTCTCTGTAAATTTGATTAAAAAGTTCAACTACACAACAAAAGTTGTTCAACAACTGAATATTCCATAATCAAGCACATAAATGCAGCCCAAGCTAACAGTTTAAGTGTGTATATGTTATACTTATAAAGCATTTATAAGATAAACCTATAACAGTTGAAATGATAACTCTCCGCGAAACGCAGGGAGTAGGGCATCTGCTAGTCAGGCATTGCGAACTACCGAACTTTTACTTGTTCTCCTTATAGAATTATTGAACTGGAAAACTTATATACATATATCCAACTAGCTAGAAATATATACTTGTTATACTTTGATAATATTTCATTTTCAATATTGACTCTTAGCAATCAAGAATGTGAATTTCAGATGGATAAAATTCAATACAAACAAAGTCGAATCATCTCTGAGAGCAGAAAGTTCTGTAGATATTGAGAAATTTAGCATGTCAAATATATTCAAGCCAACAAGGAGAGAAGGAGTCAATTGATGATAGAAAAAGTAAATACTCTTTGAACACATGGATTCTAGCTGCTAGCTTCTATAAAAGTCTGAAATTTATCTAATTATATACTGATAGTAATAGTAATAGTATTATTCTCCTAAAAGTAATTATATCTCAATCAGTATATAGATATTGCTGAAAGTAGTTCAGGATGTAGTTGTGTGAGAGCTAGACATATATAGTTAGACCATTCAGATAATGAGGGTCATTAGAAAAAGAGCAAACTTGATTTACGTAATCTGCAAAAGCACTTTTTGAAACATAGTTTAAAAATTAAAATTAGAATTGAAGGTATTCAATTTTTTTTCGGCATAATATTATTATTTTTATTATTGAAATATTTATATTAATATATTATATATACATATATTGTATTTTATTTAAGCTCTCTTTCAATCCAAGTCCCTTCTATTTCATTGATTTTCTCTTGGAATTCAGCATAATCTGAACTAAAACTGACCGCAGCACTTAATTCGTGTAGCAATAATGTGAACTAATCATGCACCTGAACCTATATAGAAGTTATTATTTATAATCAAAGCTTATCTCTATTATATTTTACCTTATAAACTGAATGCTAAAATTTTAGCTGATTTTCCACTTAGATGTAAATATTGTGTTTTAATGAATACATGATGAAAATATGTATGTATGTGTCCATAGCTCATTTGGCTATATCATAACTTGTGAACCAAGATAGGTATGTTTCAAAAATATATTGAATTCTTTAAACTTTAAAATAAATCTAAGACCAAAGGTGATGCATGTTTCGCATTTACCCAACTTTAATGGCTTATATCTACACTTAAAGCTCATTTATTATCAAATAACTTTCGGATTCTGTACCTTTCCTTGCATATGACATCAAAACTGTGACGATTAGTTGTCATCACTTTACTTATTTTTGCCACGCTCTGGCAACAGAGGCCCTACTTTGTCGTCATAATGATCATTTTCTTTTTAAATTGTATGCTTTTATAGTCGCAGCTAACAATGAATTCCTGGAATACTGCTGTCTTATTACAACCACGTGCTCTGCTTAGAAATTTGCACAATTTCTAGTCGCTCACAACCATAACGACCTTATTCGAATGGCCCAAATAGCCCACTCTCTCTCTCTCTCTCTCTCTCTCTCTCTCTCTCACACTCACACTCACACTCACTCTCTCACTCTCTCACACTCACACTCACTCTCACTCTCTCTCTCACTCTTATTCAAAGCTATTCCCGAGACTACATTCAGCAACAGCTATCTCTGTCTCACTATCGTGAAGTGACAGCTCGGATAATACCATACATCTATCAGCATATCAGCATATCTATCATCATATATTGATTTCTGTCCGTTTTTATGAACAGATACTATTTCGTAACTATTGCAACTATATATACTCGTGTGTGTATATATGTATTATAAAGTATTTAAATTGTATATACCATCAGAGATGGTATATACAATTTATATATATGGGCAAAATATATGCATATGTATGTTGAATCCTCGATTGTGAATCTAATATCTGCTCTGAAGCATTTTAAACTCAATTTGAATGTGGGATCTCTCCAGAAAAGTCAACTTTTTGTAGCGTTCGTCTAATCAGAGCTATAAGATTAAACATTTGTCAAAATAAAGAAGTGTTTCACCATTTTCAGCACTATAATTAATACGTTTTCAAAATAATTACAAAAAAAACAAGTAAGAAGGCTCTAGTCGAGACGGCTCGACTACGAGATACCCTGAACCCTGAAAAAAAAAATGAATATTCTTCTTCTTTACGCACGTATAAGCGAGCGCTCTGCTAACCGCGCAGTTGCTGCCGACGGTTAGGGGTGGGAAGGGCTGTACTTTGAACGCTTATAACTCCATTTCTAGATGGACTATCTTCATGAAACTTTCAGAATATATTAATTTCATTCAAATTTGCCCATTTGCCAAATTTCAAGTCTCTAGTAGTTGAAATACGTTTTTTTCAAATTGGGGGCGAAGGGGGCGTGGCATCCAAATTCTGAAAATTACATAATCTGCGTATCTATAATATCTATCTAAATATACAAATTTGAAGTCTCTAGCTAAAACGGTGTAGAAGTTATGCTCAAAAAACCTAAAAAAACGTAAACGAATTTTCGAATTTTTTATCGATAATTAAGGAATGGGATGAGTTATCGAAAAAACAAAATAAACTTGTACTGCGTAACTAAGATACGAGTGTTCATGTAAAATTTCAGCTCTCTAGCTTTTGTAGTTTCCGAAATCTCGACGTTCATACGGACGGACGGACAGACGGACGGACGGACGGACGGACAGACGGACAGGGCTATATCAACTTATTTTTTTGTGCTGATCAAGAATATATATACTTTATGGGGTCTGCGACGTCTCCTTCTGCCTGTTACATACATTTTCACAAAAACATTATACCCTGAATTCCCATTTTCAATGGGTTCAGGGTATAAAAAAACCAAAGAGTTGAACGCAACACAAAGTTGGCTTTTCTGAAGAAATGCCCATATTTATTATTCAATCTCTCTTGGAGCGTAGTGAGGCGTTATCTTGGCTCGCCTTTTATCAATTTATATATCGACTGAACTTCTTATCTCTTATACAACCTCTTTGCTAGTACCTCAGTAAATTTCTAGTATTGCAGCATCAATTGCGCCAAGCTTTGTCAAAACTCTCGACTCTCTCGGTATTTCATCACGAATTTTACAACACTAAAAACATAGTTATATATTACAGTCATTATATATTGCAGTCATTGGTTCGTCCTTTTGAAACACTTTCCACTTTCTTAAAATGAAACGTAGACCCACTTTTATTAATATTATTTATTTTTTATATACATACATATATAAATATAAATATGTATATTACTTTCATTAAAAAAATTTTTTTTTTATTCTCATTAAATTATTAAATAAATTTTTCTGTTTCCTGTGAAATGTTCTAATGAAATTTTGTACTAGTTAAATTACTTATAATGATACTAATGATACCTTCAAACTTCCTAAAAAGCTCATATTCAACTATACTTTACACTTAATATTATATTTTTAATGTGTAAATATGTGTAAAGATATATAATTGCTTAAAAAATTCTACGAATTCGTAAAGTTAATCTCTGACATAAATATCTGTTCCAGTTTTAGAGCCTTGCTCTACTGATATGCCCCAAATGCAAATGATTCGAGCTTTTTCAAATAAAATAAATCTCTTTTTGCATCATGAACGAGGCCTAGGCAGTGCTCGTGCTGCTGGTAATTGATTGCTGCACTCGCAAAATAAATACAGATTTCTTTGTTCAGTTGAGCACTTTGACTGCAGACTGCCGTGGGCAACATTTCGCTAACTGCATTTACCTATTCGAGATGTATGGCCAGGGACTAGTCTCGATTCATTTGCAATTAGTTGCAATAATGTTTACATTTGCCTCGTCTGCTTCATCAATTATGTGTGTCTGACAGTTCGACTGCCACCGCCCCCGCCCTCACAGCAACAAGTTTTCTGGGGCTGACTGACGTACTGCATATGACTGATTGATATGCTGACTGACTGACTGAATGACTGGCTGGCTTACTGATAGACTGTTCGAATGACTGGCTGACTGACTGGTTGTCAGTGCCTGGCATCGAGCGTATTTCATGTCCTGACAACCGCCCTCAACGGACAGCCATCTGTCACCTACACTCAGCTCTGGCTACGGCTCTGGCATGCCTTTAACCAGGCCCCAGCTCACCCACCGCGTGCCAGCTCTCATTGATTGCTTTGTGCTTTTGTGCCCAACCAAAGAATTGACTTTGTATCCACTCCGCCGCCCACTTTAGCAACGCCCCGCCCCGCCTCTGCTGCAGCCCCTGCATAGCCCGCATTTGGCCACATTTCAATTCCGTTTCACATTTGGGCTCATGTGCGTGTGCGGTGAACATCATACATATTTGGAGGCACACAGCATCCTCTGCTTGACAATTTGCATTTCTCGTTTGCTTGCTGCTCCAGCTGCAGCAGCAATTGCAGCAAGACCCGCCTAGCACTCACTCTCATCTCCCGCCTCTCGCCTCTCGTCTCTCGTCTCTCTGGCTCAGGCTGTGTTTGTGTTTGTAATTGCGTGCGCAATTGCCAAATGCTTTCCTCACTGGATTTTCACATGCTTTTCGCATTTTCTGCTGCATTTTCAGACCCTGTTGTGTCTCCCCTTTAATCAATGGGACAAGCAGCTGACGGAATTGATTAAAAGTTTATCGCATTAGCAATTTGATGACAGCAAATGCATCTCATGCAGCTCTGGACAAAATTTGTCAAATAACTCGAAATCATCTCGTACTCAACATGCATACACAATCAATATCAAATTGTTTCCTTTGATGAGTTTAGCATTTTCATTTTCTTTTGTATTTTTTATGAAATTGCAGCAGAGATATTCCTTCGAATTAGATTATAACTATTCGCCCTTGCTCGATCTGTTTCCAAGTGTTTTTGAAAATTGCAACGCAAGAACTAGATAATTGCTGTTGATTGAAGCACTTGGAGTTTCAGGGCATAATTTAGATTTGTTGATGGCCAAATACCAATTTGGAGCAAATGAATATTCAATTAAACAAGAACTAGTTAAGAGCTAAATTGTTTCAAGTTTGATTATACCCTGAACCCATTGAAAATGAGAATTCAGGGTATAATGGTTTTGTGAAAATGTATGTAACTAGCAGAAGGAGACGTCACAGACCCCATAAAGTATATATATTATTGATCAGCTCAAAAAAACAAATTGATATAGCCTTGTCCATCTGTCCGTCCGTATGTACGTCGAGAATTCGGTAACTACAAAAGTTAGAGAGCTGAAATTTTACATGAATACTCGTATCTTAGTTTCTGAATTATCGATAAGAAATCGAAAATTCGGCAGCAACTGTGCGGATAGCAGAGCGCGCGCTTATACGTGCGTAAAGAAGAAGATTATCATATGTTTTTACAGGGTTCAGGGTATCTCGTAGTCGAGCCGCCTCGACTAGAGCCTTCTTACTTGTTTGGATTTGTTATATTTCGCACATTTTATTTTTATTTTTTATCTATTTGTATTTTATTTATCACATTCAGATGCTCTAATCACGCATGTTTGGTCAATTTTTATATCCAACTAAAGAAGATATCTTGACGAATTGTTAAAGTGCTGAATTATCGTGATATTTCTGACTGAATTTCATCTTCTCAATTCCAATTGACTGAAAGGGAAATATTTGAGACTCGAAATACTGAGGGAACTTTGTGCTTTTTTTGTTGCAAAGCTAATCACTTTTGAAGCATTCAAAATAAAGTTAACCCATACTTAAATAACATATGAGAAGGATTTCTTTGAGCATTAAGAGGAATCTATTCACAGTGAGATTTATGGGAGTGGTATCTAGATACTAATATATCATTATAATTTTGCTGTTCATAAATGAATTCTATAATTTTTTTTTTATAAATACGACATTATTCACGATAAATAAGTTTATTATTATTATTTTTATTATTATTATTACTATTACTATTATTATTATTATTATTATAATTATTATTATTATTATTATTATAATTATTATTATAATTATTATTATTATTATTATTATTATTATTATTATTATTATTTTTTTTTTTTTATTTAGAGTGATTGTCTATATTTCAACAATTTTTTCAAAGGCTAAAAGCCTGTTCATATTAAATGTTATCGATAACTTGTAGCAGTTACTAAATTAGAGCTATCGAAAATACTTTTAAGTTCTTGATTGGTGAATTTCTTGACTCAGAGTAGATATGTACTGCTTGTTATATAGCAGAATCATCATCTTGCCCAAATTTCTCGCTCACAAATTCAACTCACATTTTAAATGAGAATATTTGTTAAGCTTTTGTTATTCACATGACAAATCTCAACAGCTGCACATTATCGATACATATCGATAAATTGTAATAAATAGTATCGATATGTGTATAAAATGAGCATAACTGGATTGATTGGTTTCCCATATTGTTTCTTCCCAATTTCAGTCAATATTCCAAAAAGTTACTTAGCCCCAACTAATTTTTTGACATATTATCGATAATTTAAATAGCTTATATACTAGAGAGTTATTACAACTAGTATCACTCTTGATTGATCAAGCTCTATTTACTGTAATACGACAATTTTTAATTTATTTTTCTATGTCTGCCTGCCTTTGACGAAGTTTTCCTAGAATTCCCCTTTCACATCTAAGCGTTTCCTGGACGCCCTGCCCTTTACTTTGACCTACCCACAGCATTAGCCCCATTTATGCTATTAATTTGAATCATTTATCATTATGAATTTTTCATTTTTAGCTTTCATTAAATCGCTCTTTTTCAATCCGTGGCTAATTAAGCGCCAACTGAACTTCACACTGGCTTTATTAAATTACCATCGGTAGTGTCAACATTTCTTCCTCTCTCTCTCTCTATTTCTCTCTCTCTCTCTCTCTCTCTCATACCCACACTTTCTCTATGAATGTGTGTGTGTAGGTATTTTGATTTATGCAGTTTTAAATATATCCATACAATTTGGCAAAACGCCAGCAAAAACAGCTTGACTTGCCGCAGCTCCCCTCCCTCCCTCTCGCACTTTAGCCTCTCTCTCTCTCTCTCTCTCTCTCTCTCTCTCTCTCTCTTAGCAACATTCATATCATTTTTCAAATACATATTCTTCTTTCATTTTTCTTTTTTTTTTTAACAGTGGACTAGGCACTTGGCGCAGCTGTTGTCGGACAGCCATTTGTAAGGATAATGCGCCGTTGTCAAATTGCCAAGAGTCTGAAGTTTATAGAGTCGTGGCTGGGGCCACGTGGAGTGGGTCATCTGTGTGTGTTTGATGCGGATGTGGTAACAGCTGTTTAGCGCTTAAGCGTATTTTAGCAATCGCTTTCACTTTGCCTTTCACTTTACAGCCAAACAGCTGGCAGCTGACCAAGCCACGACCCCCACCTCAACCCTGACCCTGAGTGGCAACCTTTGCCTTGCCCCCGTGGCCTCTGTTAACAGCTTCGACTGCAGCGTGTGTGGAAGGAGTTTTAATCAAAATGTAAAATATAATTGCAATTTTGAGTCGTGCATGTGGGCGTGTGTTTGTGCTGCGCACTGAAGCATAAAAAGCAATACAATTTCATGACCTTGCTCAATCCCGACTCGATCTCCATCTGGCATCCCCAACCGACAGCAATTACAATTGAAACAATAACCATTTGGTGTGGCAATAATCAGGGCACAAATATGCAAAAGCCGTCGGAGCGTTAAATTATTTTTTGCTAGTCACCTTCAAGTGGGCGGCTAGAGCTATTTCAGCATGTGGGCGTGCCACACTCACATACAGCAACAGCAGCACACATCTGTCATTAAGCAAAATGCCATTTTCATGAAGCCGAGCATTTAAAAGTTGAGCCCTCAGATGAAAGCATTCCCTATGGCATTTCAGTTAAGGTAGCATAAGCTCCGAGTGTGGAGCATTTCATTTGATTGATAGATTCATTTAATATTGAGTGTATAATAAAGTTGAGTAATATATTGTCATATATCATCATCAAAATGATTATTAAATATATTTTTTGCACTCTGAACTCATTGCGATTTCAGTATTTAATGGCTTTCTAAATATGCAGGTTGAATAAAAGGTAAAAAAAAAACTTGATTAGAATGGGCTGGGTTTATCAAACGATATCTATCTGTGTCTCAGTTCGTCTATCCGTTCGTCTATATGAACACGTCAATCACAGAATCTTAAAAAACTAACGCGAAATTGACAAATACGAGTATATTCCATGATATTACACATTAAATATTATTTAATCTCAAAAACTGGCAAGTTGTTTTTTTTTTTTTTTTTAAATATCTTAATTAAAATGAGCAATAATTAAAAATTTTTGGCTACATTTGAAGCCATGCAACATCAAGGCAATACGGTTTTTTTCAGTATATGAAAGCCTTACAACCCCTGCTCAAAAATCTAAGAATGATTTGAAATATATTATTAGACTGGTGAGATTTAATTAATGAAAAGATGAGGCATAAAGGGAGCGATCAACACATTCATTCATTCACAACATTTTTTTCTACATTCTATTCTATTCTAGAATTCTTTTTAGAAACGTTGACAACTTTTGAATATCGTTTTAGTAAAATATTTACCTAGATATTCACATATCTCAAATGCTGTAGCTCCTATACTACACTTTATCCTCACTTCTCATTCTTTCACTTTAGTCTACCCATTTTCCTTACCCTCCCTCTCTCTCTCTCTTTTTATCTCTCTCTCTCTCTCTCTCTTTCTCTCGCACACTCTTATTCCGTATGGTATGCATTTTAATGGCTCAATATTCTCGGCAAGCGTTTCCCCATTTCGTGTTTTTGTGCTGGCTGCATCTAAGCATCCTTTTTGGAGAGCCTCATCTCAATTGCCAAGCACATTGTAGTCAACGTTCACATGGTGCCGCATTGTGTGGCAGACAATGGTTCACGTAGTCGCCGCTGCCGCCGTTGCTGCTGCTGCTGTTGCTGCTGCTGTTGCGTGCCACAAACAAAAGCTGCAGGCGCACAATGCACCACAGCAACAGCAACAACAAGAACAAGAAAAACAACAGCAACAGCAATGCTTGTCATGCCTGAAAATAAACACACACCCACACACACCCACACACACTCACACACTCACACACACACACACATTCCCAATCAACACACGGCCAAGTGCAGTCCAACTCAACTCAAAGGTATGTGCTAGCTCAGAGGCGTTCACAAGCAAGGGGGCGTGGCAGTTGCTGCTGCTGCTGCAGCATTTGCATTGTAGTTTTAAATGCGTTAATTGAGTGCTGCCAATTTTTTTTTTGCTTTGCTGTTGTTGTTGTTGTTGTTGCTCTCAACAGCCAGCTTCTTTGGCCGCCTCACGAAATCAAAGTCACATCTTTAGCCGCTGCTTTGTCGTCTTTTTTTTTTTTATGGCTGCGCCAATTGAAATGTCAGCCAAAATTGTTGGCCAAGTTGTTGAATTGAGATACCTCGGCATTTCTGTGATCTTTCAAGTGGGGCATATACAAATTGTTAAGCTTAACTGCAACTTGAAGTCGACCTTTGTTAGGCCCACAGACTTGAGCGTGATATGATTTCAAGCATTGCTGTAAATTCAATATTTAAAGTGCTTTGACTCAGACTCACTGAGATTATGTAGCCAAGATTCTTCTCTATGGATTGTGTATGCACATTCTTATTACCTTTAAAATTCCATAAGTGAAGCAGACTTTGTTAAACAGTTATAAAAAAGAGAAGTTATACAAAGTCTGTGCAAAAAGTATCGATCATTTCAAGTATTTGCGAATTACGATTTTCGAGTTTTCTTGTAGCGTTTTATTGGAACTCATAGCCGCGCCTTATGCCACGCAGTTTACAATTTCAATAAGCTGTTTTGCTTTGACACAATTTCGAGTTTTGTCTTTCCAAAATAATGAAGCAAAGAATCTGTATCAAATTCTTGGTCTAAAGCTTAGCCACTCACTATACCCCATAAGTGACCATTAATAAGATTTTCAAGTTCTCAAAATTGCAGAGGCCCATGAAAAGAATAAGCAGCGCTACGATTGAATAGATCAAGTTGGCATCGAAAGAGAAGCTGTTGTAGTAAAAAAAAAAAATTTTGTTGTTGAAGTCCTTTGGAAATTGGAAATCAGTTCTTAGAATTGTATGATATCACATCACTTTGAAGTAGTAAAAATAAATATTCATGAATGTATAAATGTGTTTTAATGACAGACAAAAGGTAATCACCATAGTAAATTGAATGTTTTCATCTTTTATGGTATTCAAGCTATGCTTAAACGAATTAAATGCATCGATTTTTATCGATAATAAGTAAATGGAATGACTTATCGAAAAGTGACAAACTCGAACTGCGTATGATATACAGCTATAGAAATTTGTCTCTCAAGTCTCGAGCTTTCTTAGATTCGGAAAACAACATATTCATATATACAGATAGACCGACGGACAGATGGACGGAAGGAAGCAAAAGGATAGAAGCTCGTCGTCCAGATCAAGAATATATATACTCTATGCTCCCTTCCTTCCTCCTTTTGCCTCATAGATATGCTTTCACATCATTTAAATTGCGATCCCATTCAGGGTTCAATTAATCTATCAATCACTCACTTAAGGATTCACACACATATGCTTAGAGGTAGATTGATAACAGTCTGAACTTATTCACATTAGCTCAACAAGTAGCTAGAGGGTATCTTGTGGTCATGCCTTACTGATTTTGCTCGCTGTCGTTTTCAATCGCCTCGCATTGACACTTTGCGTTTTATGACCATCATTAAAATGCCAAATGACCAGCTGACAGACAGACAGATAGCCTGACAGACTGGCACACACACACACACACACACACGTGCAGAGCAGCACCAGCATGACTCCCTGTTGCTTGCCACCCACAAGCCCCAATCCCCTTGCACCCTTGGCAACCCCTGAACCTGCAGTTCGACTGTTCGCTTTAGTGCACTTCAGTGGACGCCCCTTGGCGCGTGTTATGGCCATTGAGGCCGCTTATGCGCTCATTAATTTCGCTTGAGCGAAGTTCAATGGAACTGTCTCACACTTGCCGCATGCCCCACCCACTTGTCCGACCCGTCCATTATGTGAGCCTTGCGAATTTTAACTGGCAAATGAAAAATGATTTGAGCGACCCTAACAAATGTGTGTAGCCCGAACGATTTGCTAACTTGCCAAGTTGCAACAGACGCGGCGTCGCGTGTTGTGCCACCGATAAGCACCAGTTAGCAGCAGGGAGCAGGGAGCAGGGAGCAGGAGCACGAGTAGCAGCAGGAGCAGGAACAGGAGCAGACAGCAGGATGAGGGGCGTGGCAACGACAGACGCGGCATTTGCCTAACAAATGACCTACAATTAGACAACTAAAATGCTTAGGAACAGCTCAGCAAAAGCGAATATAAATTAAACTGCCCCAACGCTGACCAAGGCACGAATCGTCATTTACCACAACTCAGACCAGAGCAGCTCACCTTTCTGTACACCTTCAGTACAACATTATAATATCACATATATATATATATAAATATATATCGGTATATATCTGAGTATCAACTGCCTTCAGTTCCGTTCTCATTGCTTCGCATTGCGTGCGAGTTAAGCTTAATGATTGCATTTTGCATGAACTTTAAAATTCGTTGCATAAACTCTAACAATTTGCATTTACGTTGTGTGAGATTTCATTATGGTACATTCTGATTGTTACCTTATGCAATCTAATCTAAACTTCAAGCATCTATAGACTCTATTGTAAAGCTATTAGAAAACTACTCCATTGAAAGTTCCTTTTCAAGTCAATCTTGTTTCCACTTCTAATATTTTTATTCACAGTTGAAATAAGCCTTTGAAGAAGTGAAATGATGTTAGTTAATAGAAGTAGAGTTCTGCTAATAGTCAAATACCAAATTTGGTATATCTTATAGGGATTTAAAAGAAAACCCCAAATAGTACATACAAGTTACTGACTAAGACTCATCCTGTTATTCCAATCATTTCACGCTTCTTCTACACATTTTCATCACAAACAACACATGCAAAATCACATGCACACACACACACACACATATGCAACTGCGCTTATGTGCTTTACTATGGGAAATTAGTTGTCGAACAACTTTTGAGACAGATGAAGTTTCTTAATCAAATTTGTAGAGCGTGATAATGACATCCTGATGTATGGCTTTGCCAATGCATAAGTCTCTGCTATTTATAATATGTTAATTTTCATTTTGGAAAGAAGAAAGGTGAAGCATTAAAAATATTAAAAAAAGAAACAAGTAAGAAGGCTCTAGTCGAGATACCCTGAACCCAGCAAAAAAAAAACTAAAATTCTTCTTCTTACTCTTCTTCTTCTACGCACGTATAAGCGCGTCTTCTGCTAACCGCGCAGTTGCTGCCGACGGTTGGGGGTGGGATAGGCTATGCTTTAACACTTATAACTCCATTTCTAGATGGACTGTCTTCATGAAACTTTCAGAATATTTTAATAGCACACAAATCGGTCTATTTCCCAAATTAGTTTCTAGTATTTGAAACGCGTTTTTTTTTCAATCTTAAAATTACAAAATCTGCGTATCCATAATATCTATTCAAATATACAAATTTGAAGTCTCTAGCTAAAACGGTGTAGAAGTTATGCTCGAAAAACGTAAAAAAAAAGTAAACGAATTCGATAATTATCGATCATTATTAGAAAAATACTGCGTAACTAAGATACGAGCATTTATGAAGAATTTCAGCTCTCTAGCTTTTGTAGTTTCCGAAATCTCGACGTTCACGCACACGGACGGACAGAGCTATATCAATTTATTTTTTTGTGCTAATCAAGAATATATATACTTTATGGGGTCTGCGACGTCTTCTTCTGCCAGTTACATACATTTTCACAAAATTCTTATTTTCCGAATTCTTATTTTCAATGGGTTCAGGGTATGCAAATTAAGGTCTAACACATAAAATTGAAAGTCAAAAGTTTTTGTGGTATACAAGCTCCAATTTAAAATCGAAATCAAATTGTTATCGATGATGAGTTATCGAATGAAAAAATATTAAAGCATGCTGCATAAATACATTTAAATACATACATACTATATACATAAAATATACTGAATATACATTTAAAATTTCAAATATCAACTCTTACTGATTTTGAGATCGATGTATTCAAACACACGCACGGACAGTCGAACGGATGAACACATAGATGAACATAGTTACATTAACCTAACTCGTAATCCTGCTCAAGAGTATTCTTTATGAAGTCTGCCAGGCCTGCATCTGCTTGTTATATAAATTTTGCCTATACATATGACGCCCTGAATTGCTATTTTCATTACTACTATAGGATGTATGATAATTAAAACCAATTGGAACTGATAATGTAAGAAAAAGAATAATATCAGGTTCAGGGGATTTTCCTAGTCGAGCAGTCTCGGCTAGAGTTGTATCATATCTTATCATTTTACCAGACAAAAAATATACTTTAAAGCTACTTTAATTATTTAATCACTTTAACTATTTTTGTAGTTTAAAGAAATTGAATACAATTATTATTTTTTAAATATATAAAGATCAACGATTTATATAAATAAATATGTATATAGTAAACATGATTAGCTGACTAAGCAAAATTTAATAATTGCATAAGGAACAACTTTTTTGCCAATGAAAATGTGTTAATTAAATGATTGCTGATGTTGCGTACATGTTGGTAGCAACAACAACAACAGCAATAGCAACACCAGCAACAATTGTAGCGACAGCAGCAACAAAATCTGTTGCTTTTAAAGTATTAAATGGGCCAAGAGTTTCTGGGTAGTCAGTGAGTTCGTTTAGTATGTTAAGTAAATGCCCATTTACATTCACACTGAGAGAGAGAGAGAGAAAGAGAGAGAGATAGATGGTAGATAGATGTGAGAGAGAGAAAAGGAGAGAGAGAGACATACATTGACAACAGCCGCCGCTGCCTTGCTTCAACTAATGATTGGGCACAAAAGCTGCGAACATTTCAATTTCAATGCAAAATAGTTGACTGAGTGTTGGCTCCCCTACACACAGCATGTGTATGTGTAAGTGTGTGTGTGTGTGTACTTGGTATTCTATATGACCAAAGTATTTTGTTGCTTTGGCGTTAAATATTACAACTACATCTATTCCTTCTGTCTGCCACAGATGGGCGCATAGCGCGCATGGGGCGCATGGGGCGCACTGGGTGACCCTTTGCATAAATAAAGCCTTTCCTTTCACACATACACACATAGAGACACATACAACTACATTTGAGAGGCTTATAAAATATTCATATGCACATACCAGTCCAATGCTTTTGAAGCTATCAACACACACACACACAACCTCGAGCGAAGGCAACGCCCAAACAAATGGAAAAAGTTTTTCGTGCACAATTCAACAAATTCCAAGTTTAGCTGCAAAACATGCCACACGTGGCCAATGAAGGATTCTAACGAAACTTATGTAAATTTCACAAATGTTCAACTGTTGCATATAACATAATAACAATCACACAAAGACAAATACACACCCTCTCACTCACAAACACACACACACACACACACACTGGCAACATTCACGCTTAAATTTTCGTTGCCTACTTCAAGGCGCACATTTCAATTGCTTGTCCTGGGCCTGATCTGGCACGACTTGGCTAAAGTCGCCGGCTTGAGGCATGCTTCAAGTGCTCCACTTCACGGTCCACATTGCATTCCCATTCCCTTTCCCATTCCCAATCTCATTCGCATTCCCATGCCCATTCCACAGATGACACACTGCCTGACCCGTGCGGGCTGAGAGCCCTTTTTATGTCAGACATTTCTGACCTTCGTCGTGCTTATGCATAAAATGTGCCCATTGTTGTTGTTGTAGTTGCCCCTTTTATTATTGTTGTTGCTGTTGTCTGCTTGTGTTTGCCTCCTTAGCATGTTTGCTCTATGTATAAACGGCGTGGGCAGCAGCAAATTATGACCGAAGTGATAAATGTATTGCAACATTTTGCATTTTATATTCTCATGAAAGTTTCCAGTGGTGCAATGGGAGATATATATATATGGATATATATATATATATATATATATATATATATATATATAGATGTATATTATTGACTATATTGCTGAAACTCCCATGCCACTGTCAACAGCAGACCTGCTGCTTTAACTTGACTCTTGCCAAGTTTCTATTATTTGAGAATTCTGTTTTACAAAGTTAGTCAAAATGAGCAAAGTTGTGCTCATTTTCTATCTGTGTCAGAACTTTGTGGGCATGTCATGTTAAAAGCTTTAAAGGTTGCCTAACAACTGAACTTAGCTATAATTATTATCTATAGCTATATGCATTCGTATATCTATAGATAATATTAATAAGAATAAATAAAGTAATGAATAATATTAAAATGAAAATGTGATTTTAGAATATACTAATAATAATAAATCAATAATAATATAACTATAATAATAGCAACAATAATAATAAATAAATCTTTTAAAAACTAGAAATTATATAATACATATATGTTAATACGAATTTACATATACATATTTAATTGGAACAACTAACTAAAGATATAATTAATGAAAATAATGAAAATAAAAAATTGAAATCATATACTATAATCTAATAATAATAATAATAATAATAATAATAATAATAAATAGAAAAAAGCAAATAATAATTATTTAAAAAATTAAAAATAATATACTACATATAATAAAACTAATTATTGTTATGATGAAACTACAAAATAAAATATAAAATAAAATACCATAATATAATAATAACATATCATTTTATAATAGTAATAATACTAAGATTTAAAAAAAAAAAAACACAAATAATAAATATTTTAATAATTTGAAAGTTATATATTTCTTTAATTAGTTGTAAAAATTTACTTATTTTTGAAAAAAAAAAAAAAAAAAAAAAAAAAAAACAAATTATGAAGTCTATATCTCTTATAGTTGCTGAGATCGACGCGTTCATACATACATACGGACGGACGGACAGGGCTATATCGACTTTTCTCGTCACCCTGATCAAGAATATATATACTTTATGGGGTCTGCCACGCCTCCTTCTGCCTGTTACATACTTTTAACAAAACCATTATACCCTGATTTTCCATTTTCAATGGGCTCAGGGTATACAAACGATAGGCCAAATTTGTCATGTTCTTAATATATTTAGCCAAATCGTTTCTAAGTAGGAAAACATGTTGATCTGGCAATGAAGTTAGCAGTTAAGATTAAATATTAGTTGGTCTTAGTCGCACTGAAAGTGATAAACGCAACGTTTCCTAGTTCCTAATACTCTATCTCCGCTCACCAACAAAACAACTACGTCTAGTTACTCTAGTTACTAAAATCCAATTGAATTAAGATTGAACAACATTGATCAAATTCAAGCTTGTTTTCGTATTTAGAGAATATAATTACATTTAAAGTGTGCTTTTACTTATGTTAGAAATATTACCTATACTTATACTGCTGTCACACACACATGAATGCGATTTTCTATTTTTCCAACCTTACGCTTTATTTTCCGCAGTTTTTATTTTTTTTTTACATTTCTATCACTTCATACGAAAACATTTTTCCGCAGAGCTCAATTGAAGCGGAATCAACTGCAAATGGCGCAAAGTATGGAGCAGGGACTCATATCATTTAGCTAAATTCAATCTGAGAGTTGCCTTCCGCCCTCTGAAGCTCTGGCAAGGAGAGTTTCCTATTCTTAACGAATCGAATCAAGTGGTTGCCCTAGCAGCTGTAGCCCAAGGGGTGCTTAAGAAAAGAAAAAAAATGAAAAGTATATTTATATATACATATTTAAGTGAAATTTTTATTTTCCATTTGTGTTCAAGTGCTTTTCATTTCATTTTCATTTCCCATATTAATGCTCGTGGTCTACAATTGATAGCCGAAGGCACACTTGATTAAAACAAGTGGTAATGGAACACACATTAACACGCTTGAGTGAGTCAATGGGGAATGAAATATGCGCAAAAAGGGCCATACAAATTTGGGTTTCTAAATAAATGAACTGAAATGAAACATGGTTGAATTTTTGTAGATTTCGCGATTTCTCTTTCGAAAACAATTGGCAATAAAACACGTTTATGATGGATATAATTGAGAATGAAATACTCTTAATATTTAAATTTTATATTTAAATGAAATAAGTGGAAATGAAACACATATATGAAACGCATATATATTTTATATAGCAACTGTTGTATAAAAATTAACATAAATAAATTAAAATAACTTTTAATTTATGAAAATGAAACATTTGAAAGAGAATCCATTTGCTTGAAACAACTGAGACTGAAGCAAGCCTCAGAAATACCACAAAATTGCTATACTTTCTTAAATCCGAATTCAAAAAGAATAATAGAGCTGAAAATGAAACATGGTTCTGTGTAAGCCGTCAGCTCCATTGTTTCATTGGAGGAAATCAAATGGAAACGAAAACGAAAATTAAAATGCAAATAGGACAAATCATTCTGTAATGCGACAAACAATATTGACTTTTCAAGGACAACAAGGACGGCCTTATAATTTTATAAAGCTGCATTGTATGCTCTTGGCAATGCTATTGAAATATTGTGATTAAATGTGTACTACAACGAGGGGAAATAGGGGTAAACGAGTGCAGATACCCTACACGTGGTATTAATAAGAGTCTACATCAGATTTAATCAACTATATCAATCTAGTCTTTCGGTTGGTATATAAAAAGAGATATTACATGATATTGAACTGATTTATTATAGATCTAAAAAATAGATCCAGTTCCACAATTTGCTTTCGCTCTGCAAGGGTATTCAATAGTCGCCTAAACTGTTCCTACCTGTTTGCATTAAATATTGAGCACAATAAGCGAACACTGAGCAGAGCACACGGTGCACCATTTGCCCAGCGTCAATATGGTGGGGTGGGCGTGGCATAATGGCAGCATGTTGCTGCATGCAACATGGAAATGGAAATGGATTGCAGCAGCGAGCAGCATGTACGTAAATCCATTTATGCTTCAGCGCATTTATAGCCAATTTTAAAAGCCCAAAGAGCCGCAGCGCACCACTGCTGTGGTGCACTGGTGCTGCTGTGGTGCAACCAGGTGGCCGGACAGTTCCGTTGATTTGTGTCTGCGAGTGTGTGTGCGGCGTAGTTACAATTCAATGTACTGTACCATGTAGAGCCATTGCTTTTCATTTAAAATAAGCAGAGGAGAGTCAGAGAGAGAGAGAGAGAGAGAGTAGTGGCCAGAGCAGGAGATGGAGATTGCGCGTGCGACGGATTTGGCCATTTAATTGTGCAATTGCCGCATGTTTTACGACTACTCACTCACAGCACCCAAAGCCCACACATTCGTATGCATATTCACGCTCCAGGACACAATGTTGCGTACCTCAGCTCTCGCAAGCAAAGTGTCGAGTGCGTGCCTGCACGTAAAAAGTTTCCTTGCCCATGGACGTCCAGCTATGCAAAATATTGCTTATCAGCGCGTTAGCAATGGAGAAGGCATCATGGGGAATGTGGACAGACCAGGGAGTAGAGGGGAGTTGCCTATTACATGGCACTTTCGAAATTCTTGTCTTCAGTAAGCATTCTTTTTTTCTGCTGTTGTTGTTGCTGCCTTTGATTTGCTTCCTTTTTTTATTATTTTTTTGTTTTTCTTGTACTCTGCGCAAAATCGTAATTTAAATTTTCAAAATTGTTTTGCCTCTTTTCCTAAACTATGCTTAAATCACGCGTATGCTATTTTTTTTTTTTTATATGGAAAACAGCTGCATATTTGCATGAGATACCGAAATGCCTTACATGAGTAACACTCAACAGAGTCTGATTTTAAAAATAATATTATCTGGCTGTCGCTCTGAATATTTATAGGCCATTGAAAATCAAAATTATTTAAACATGAATATTTCAGTGGGGTACTACCCAGTCTACAATACTCATTCACGATCCAGAAACAGTTGAATCTTCTTTGGTCAGAAATCAGTCAGCAGCTAAATAATAGAGAATTGAGCTTCACTTGCAAAATATTGGAATATATAATTGAATTTCTTATATTGCCTAGCTTCCAGGAGACATATGTACAAAGAGTTTTGAAATCAGTAGGGTAAATCAATAACAACAAAGCCGTACAATTTTTAACTGTAAAACAGTATAAGAAAAATATTTTTTGATTAAGACAATTTTTAGAAAATCTCTTGTATAATGTAATTGTAATATTTTGATCTTTACACACAATTAAATTATATTTATTTGACATGCAATGCCCCGAAAACGGCGTAAACATATTTTCTGGGTTATTAATAGAAGAGATCAATAGTAAGAGAAATAATCACTTTTACATTACATAATATTGAATTGACTCTACCGAACGTATCGCTAAAAGCCCTAACATTTAATCATACAAGGGCATACCAAAGAGTAAGTATGCCAAATTCCAAGCCTCTCACGAGAAGATGTGCATAAAACCAATATACTCATTTCCCGAATTAAACGAGTATTAAATTGTGTTCAATTGTGCAGCTGTACTTGTCGATCGAGATGCAATACCAAACTATCAACAACAATAGAAACAATATAAGATGCATAATAGAGAGATCAATTTGTTGTACTTACTGATTCAAGTTGCGCTCGTTGGAGCCGCTCTGGCTTTGCACATTGTCCGTGTGCCGTCGCTCCTTGTGCACGATGCCCATAAGCTTCATCCATGGATTGTTTTGGGAGCCATGGCCTCCCATGCCGCCACTCTGCCACATCGTCATCTTGGCGTTTGGGGCGTGGCAGTGGCTGTGGCAGCTTTAGCCCAAAACGAACGGCGGAATGCAACCGCGCTTTAGAAACCTGACGAACGCGACGATAATTGCATAGATTCAAGAATCTTTTGTTATTGTATTTGGTTTTTGTTTTTTATTACGTTTTTTTCTCCTTTTTTTTTGTGTTACAAATTCTCAATTTTGGTAAAGTGTGTGTATGTTTTTTGTTTTCTGACAGATAATTGAAGGCAGAAGCGTGTGGCGTAGCCTCCTGCTGCGGTTGCTGACAGCAGCAGCATCAAAATTTCTGTTGCATACCCCTAGGAGGTGCTCATAATTTTATGGCCCGCAACAATTTGATATCTTGGATGGAATTTAGCTCAGAGTTTATTGTGGTTTAGTTTGCTATTGTTGTTCTTTGACTTATTTAATTGTTGTTGTTTTTGCTGTTGTGGGCGGCTGGCGTTGCGTTCTGCGTTCTTGGCTTATAATTTGCTGAATTTTCTAATTTTCCTAACTGGAATTTTGCCTTTTTTGGTTCATTTAGATATATATATATATATATATACACTATATATATATGTATATGAATTTCTATAGCTCTTCAAGTTTTACGGTTTTTTGGTCATTTAGCTTTAATTTTTTTATGATTTTTTGTTTTGCTATTTTTTTTGTTTTTTTCTTTTGGCTCGATTTATGTTTTGTGGCTTTTTCGGTTTCGTTTAGTTGTTTTAAAGCTTTCGTAATTTTGCGTTTATGAATTAAAAATTTATTATTATTTTTTTAATATTTATGTTTTGTTGTTGTATTGTTTTGTTTTGTCACATAATGTCTAAAATTAAGAATCACAATGGCGTAAATTGGGTTTGTTTGTGGTTTTTTTTTATTTCGTAATTTTAATGTTAAATTTACTATTTCAATTTGTAACTATTAATTAAATAATTCTCGTTTTGTTAACCATTTAATGCTAATTATTGTTAAATGTTTTGTATTCTTGCTTTGCTATTTGTTGCTGTTCGCCTAGTCAAACGTAATTTAATTAATTAATTAATTGTTTATCTCTTATTAGTTGTTAATTCATTAATTATTATTGCCTTGATGTATATTGTTAATTTTAAATTAATATACGTTTCATTTCTGTTTTTTTTTTTTTTTTTTATTTATTTTTATATTTTTACTACGTCTCTAGCTAAATTGCGGCTGGCCTTGATTTCTATTTTTTTTTTTTTACTTTATTATTTGTATTATTATTTTATTTTTTTTTTTTGCTGTTACTTATTATCCTCTTCGAGTATTTATTTTAGTAAAAAAAAACTTGAATAAATTTGCACATTTATTTTTTACTCATTGCTCAATTTGCTAATCATTGCATTAGATTTGACGATATGAATGTGATATCCGGCATATGTTAGACAGCAGCTGCAAAATAAATAAGAAATACATAAATGTATTAATAACGAATATAAATTTATAGCTATATAACTAGTGCTAAGATGAGACATTTATATTTTTGTAATAATTGTATTTATTCTTCGAAGTAAACTTTTAATTTAATAATACTTGAATTAATATAGAAATTTCATTTGATTATAAATAAGTATAAAACGCAGCTGGACTCAGTAAAAATTCACAAGTTGTGGATTATTGGCACTTATATTTACAGAGTCATGCAAACACATTTATTGACATACTTATGCTCATGTATACATATGTTTATGCATCCTTTTACGTTTATCTTATTTTTTTTTTCTTTTATCTACCTGCGTGCTGAAGAATGTTTAGCTATAAATAAACCTTGTTGTTGAATGAATGCAAAGCTTATTTTCTATTTCGGCTCAAATATTACTTTCTGTGCGTTGGTCAAACTTTTGTCTAGCACAAACACACATATCCTAAAGCATTTTTAATTTCAAATACTAGAAAATATAAATCAGTCTAAAAACCCATTGCAATTTACAAAAAATGTATGCCACGCCGAAATTGTATTGCAATGAAATGTGAACACAATTCTCCACACTGCACTGTGGTCCTAAATCCAGATTTTGTGGCATTAACTAGAAGGAATGCAGTTACAGAGTTAAAACTTTGCACATATATTACCATGTTAGGATGCATAATAAAACAAAGAAAAATTTGAAGTGATTTGACCACGCCCTCTTTACCTCTCATACTAGCAGCGTATGCGTAATGTGATTTAAATTAATTTGAGATTAAAATAACTTTGATTTGATTTTAAGTAAGATATTTTTGACGATTGCTTCAATCATATAAACACAGAAAGAAAATTAAAAATGACGGAGTAGAATACTTAATTAGTTATCTTCTATTTCTAATTCAAACGAATATGAATTTCTTGATTCGGTTTCGGTATCAGAATCACTGTCCAACTGATCAAAATTAATGTAAACAGCAAGGAACGGTTCATCTAAAAGTTTTGTTTTTGTTTTTATGTTGATCCGACGTTTTTTTTTTTTGAGACTTATACTAGTCGGCGGAGTCCTTTGATCTTAAGTTAAGTTATTAGCGTGAGAGTTTTGACGAGCATGTAATTTTCTAATCTCTTTTGTACAATTTGTTTTTTGCTTCAGAAGCATTTTCCCCAAGACAACCCACAGGTACTGATGTTTCTATAATTTGCGATCCATGTAACAAAATTTTGTGTAAAGTGGTTGACATTGGATACCACGGGAATATTACCATATGTATATGTAATATAGACCTTATTACAAAACTTTTGAAATCGAACCATATTAATAGAAAATTCACTTGAAATGACTATTAAAATGGTACGAGGGCATTCTATAATTTCTAAGTCAATTTCAAAGTATTCTGTCCAACAAGAAATTGTTTAAATACGATTTTGTTTCAACAAATATTTTAGGTTTATGCCACAAAATCTGGATTTTTGACCACAGTGCACTGTGTCTAAATATAAAAATATTTGCTCGCCCTTTAGTATTTGTGGGAGAGAAATTCTCTCATTTATCTTGTTCTCTCTCTCGCTCTCTCTCTCTATCTCTCTATCTCCTTCTCTCTCTCTATTTCTCTCTCTCTCTCTCTCTCTCTGTCTATTTTGGTCTCTCTCTCTTTCACTGCAGTTTAGTATTTCAATGTGTATTTAATATAAGTAAGCAGAGTATTTATTGATTTTTATAAGTGAATTAAATTTAAACAACTTCAATTTCAAACAACTGTGACTACTTGGACGTCTTTCAATCAGCTGCGTATATGTCTTGCCTCTGTCATTGTTCTTTTCTAACTCTTCTCTTCGTATCGAGGCTTTCAATCTTGTCAACTAGGATACCAATCAGTTCGACAAACTTGATGTACATATTTTAGTTAATTATCACAAAAAAAGTGATCGCTATACTCGTTCCTATTTGCTCACTTTGCTCTAGCTGCGCACATAGACTTATCAAATTGTTATAGCTTATCAATACACTCGTGGAAGAGAGATTGCTAAGATACCGCTATCCGCTCTTGTGAGTGGAGGACTTCTCTCCCTGCCCGTACTTTAGGGTGAGTTAAAAGGCCAAGACATTCCAGCATCAGTAAAAATACCTCAATTTAAAGTCCTCATACTGGAGTTTGGCAATAAATAAATTACCTACACATGTGTTACTGGGGTAGTAAATATTATATACAAGTTTCATATCATTATGTATAATACATATCACATTATTATTTTATATCATAAACAAGTTTCAGTATTATCTTGCAGCCTATTGTCTAAAAGGCTTTTCAGCATCGATGCGAATTAAATCAGAGGCAAACACTTACAGTAATTATTTTTGATTTGTTTATGAATATATGAACATTCATAGAATGTATATATATATTATAATAGAATTTTATATCGTGAACTTTAAACAAAAAAAAATAGTTTTTATTATCTTTTATTCACTTATATTTATTTGAGAACAAATTTCGATTTTCAATCGACCCATCAAATCTGACAATGTCGGCGTTGAAACTTAGACTGATTTACAATGGTTCTTACAGTATTATTTATATGAATTTAATTTGCTTATAGTGATTGGTGATTCCTATTGGAACGTCTACAGCTTATTCGAAATGGACTTTGATCGGACGATCTTCGTCTATGTGAAAAGATGATTATAAGAGTCACCAACTTGGGGTTTGAGTATATGTGTGTATGTGTGAGGTGTGGATATTTATATCCGTTTTAATGTACTATGTAATGTAATGGAAATACTATGTAATGTAGAAAGGAAATATATTAAGGCTGTGGCAACAAGGTAACAAAATTTGATGGAAAAGCCAAAAGCAACGCAGGCAAAGCCTAACTGAGCTGCTGAGTGGATTGCAAGTGGTTGCAATGGTCAAAAATATATTTTATAGACAGCAGCTGAGACCAGAGCGAGCAGAAGATAAAGTGAACGAATACACTCGTGAATGTGAGTGTGTGTGTGTGTGTGTGTGTGTGTGTGTGTGTGTGTGTGTGTGTGTGTGTGTGTGTGTGTGTGTGTGTGTGTGTGTGTGTGTGTGTGTGGATATTTGCAATGCCATCAACGTCACAATAAGCACATTATGAGCTTTACCCTAAAAGAAAATGTGTAATGTGTCTCTTTACTTGGGGCAGTTGTTTGCCCACAGACTCTGACTATATAATTATGAAATCGTGCCAAAAGCTGACCAGCCAACACTTGCCAACACTCACACACATGCATGGATATTAAAGTAAATTGATTGTAATTAATAATCGTTACACTTTACAAGAAACCGCCTCAGCCACTGTGCATATGAGTGAGCGACAGAAAGAGAGAGACGGTGGGCAGAGGGAGAGAGAGAGAGACAGAGAGAGAGAAAGCAGAAGAGTGAGGTTGCTCTGCATTTACTGCCTTTGGCAAGCTGCCCGCTTAAATGGCTGGCAATGCTCCATGCTGGAAGCCACAACAGCATCAGCCGCCGCATCAGCCAGCAGCATCTGCACAGCCACGCGAACAGCAATTTGTCAAGCAGCTGACAACAAAAATTTATATGAAAAACAAATAAAAAAATGAATTCACTTAAAGGCAACTAATCGAAGTGTCAATACTCTTTACTTAAGCTTTACTAGATAGCGTGAACTAATTCCACTTTTGTATATTGTCTATAGCCAATTATATATTAAGCTTGGAGGCATCGATACATATGAGACTATTTGATATAAGTAAAAGATTTCAAATAAAGAACAATTCGTATGCTATCTTTGAATATTTGTTAGTAAAAAATCAGAGATATATGAATATATATTATATATAATAAATATTATTAAAAAACAAAATATTTGTTTATAAATACTCTAAGGTATATAAATATATCAAAAATATATATTATATTTGATAAATATTTTTATTAAATAAAATGACTTTTCATAGAAAAAAAATTTCTTTTGTTTGACTACTTAGTTCTTGAAATATTTAATTATTTATTTATTTATTGTTTTTGTCACTATACAAGTATACAAAATAAATATTAGTTGGCATTTACATCATACATATATAACATCTATTCATTTTACAAACAAAACTATCTGTAACAAAATGCATTTGCACGACACATAAACTCATTGAAAGTGTATATGAAAAAAATTACATGAAAATTAAAATGAATGGGAAAGCTGGGAAACTGCAATGCTTCAACTTTAACCCGACAGCAAAACCGAAATGTGGAAAATCTTAAAACTAATATAGCTAAATACATGTATATATGTATATATTTATGTATATATTATGTATATATTTATATGTATATATGTATATATACATATAATAAATATACAAAGAAACTTACATTTATCTTTCTATATATTTAGCATATTTATTTTTTCAATTAAACTTTGCTTAACATACAATTATTTCTCCATGTCTCCCTCTCTCCTTCCCCCCCCCCCCCTCACCATCTATTTTTCTCCATCTCTGTTTATAAATAATTTTCTTACTGTTTAATATATAATTTTTGAATATATAATTTTTCCCTCTCTCACAGTATCTATATTTCTGTTTTTCATTTACCCCTTCTTTTCTAGCATTTCATCTTTTCTACATTTCTCTCTGCGTTTCTTCTTCTTTCGTCAACTTGATATTTCTGTCTCCTATTTTCTATCCTCTTCTTTAGTTTCTGCATTTCCTCTCAATTTCTCTGTCTCTCTCTCTCTCTCTCTGTTTCTCTCTCTCTCTCTCCTTGTCTCATCTTAAATTTTCTCTCATCCCTCGCAGTTTCAATCAAATCTTGCACTATTTCTAGTTACATTTTGATTCGACCCACAAAGGATATTATAATTACATTATTATTTCTATACTTTTATTTCAAATTTAAATTAAATTAAATTTATTTCTCTCATATACCAGAAACACTGCAGCATTGATAAATACAATTTTAAATTGGCTTTCCCACAGCTGCGTCAATTTGGGTTAAGCTGCGTTACAAACAGAGCTCAATCCAGTCGAGTTGAGTTGAGCTGAAGCTGAAGTTCAAGCTGCTGCAGTCAGCTGCCATACATATACATATATATATATATATATATATATATATATGTATATATGTAATACATTTATATATATTATATTCACGAAATGCTGTCACATTGCAAAGTGCGCTGAAGCGTGCCGCATTCAGAGTGAAGGCAGATGTATCTATGACTGTAACTGCTGTCGCGCTTGTCCTTAGTCCCACGTCCTTTTGTCCCACATCCTTTGTTCCGTGTCCCATGTCTCTTGTCCCTTGTCCCTTGTCCCTTGTCCCTTGTCCCTTGTCTCTTGTCCCCGGTCGTTTGTTCGCTTGTCGTTTTCTCGCTTGTCGTCTGTCAGTATCGCTTCAGCTCAACGATCTGTCAACGTCAACGGTGCGTATGACAAATTTTATATTATGCTGCCAACACTCCAGCTGAATTTCTTCAGCTGCTTGCAAATGAAATGATAGCAAAAACGAAGCTAATTACGCATGCGGCTTTATCATTTATTGGCATGCCAACAGTATATCTTTCTTTCATATTCTGTCCGTCCTTGCCCCTCCCCCCCATCCTCACCCCTTTCGCACCCTTATTTCCATGCATGTTTGTCTGCCATAAATATATGTGTATGACCGACTGTCATATATATCACTGCGTAGCTGGCATCTGGCACCAGCTTTGTCACAGCTTACAGCAAGGATTATGCACTGCCCGCTGCAGTCAAATATTTAACTCGCAGCCATACATAACAGCACCAGCAACAGCAACAATTTCAGCTGTAATAAATTACATTTGCAGTGTAATAACTTTTTTCTTTGCTTTTGCAAATGCTTTTTGTGCATCGCGCTTTCAACATTAGTTTTTCAGTTTGTTAGTTTTTTAGTTTGTTTAAAACGGCAAAGATTTTCATATAAATCTTATTAACAATTTAGTTTCTATATTAACTGTATAAAACTGCATATTATAGTACTTTATAAAGCATGTTGCTTAGATACCAAATAATATTATAATTAACCACAATAATCTCTAAGAAATTTTCAAATTTTAGTTTAGAATGGATTTCAAATTAATGTTAGTTTTCTTTTAATTCATTTTAATGTTAATGAAAAATGTTAATGGTAATGTTAATATTTTTTATAGTCAATATGTCTTGAACTATTATGTTTACAAAATTGAAATTCTTTGCCAAATGGATTGAATAGTTGAAAATGAAGATGACAAGGAGAAGAAGCCGTTCCAGACCCCATAAATAGTATAGTATAGATTTGTTTATTATATTATTATTATATTCTCAATCGCCAAATGATTGATACAATGGCTTTTCACAGTGCTCAGCGCATCTCTTAGTCAATTTAGAACACTTATTATTTTTATCTGTTGCAAATACTGAGAATAAACTATCACGTTTTTTAGGAATTGGAAAATAAAGTTTAAAAAAAAATATCCCAAGAAATTTATTTCTGTTGAAGGAAAACTTGAAATTGAATAGTTGAAACCGTAAGCCATAACAGACTTAAATTAAAAGTATGTTAAAAGATTAATGTTTCCACGCTGATAACTTTATTTAACATTCCATGACCTTTTTCTTTCTTTCTTCTTAGTCAAAAGATTAATTTACATATTTATTACCTTCTAACAAGGTTCGCTTAATGTTTATCGTAAAAATGAACAAAAAGCTTTCTTCTTGAATAAAATCAGCGCTTAAGAAATATTTAAGCAACTCTTTCGATTTTTTTAACTCTTCCACTTACACACATATATATATAAATGTGTATGTATATGTATGCGTAACGTATTTGGTAGCGCAATCTTTGCTGCTGGTTGCAATCACTTGCCAGCGACCCAAAAGGCTGCACATTAAATTGATAAGCCGAGGTTCTGGCTCTGGATACGGCAATTAGCCAGAAAAAAAAAAAATATATATATATATATAGATGTATATATACATATATGTGAAATGCGAGACTGAGCGGTGGAACTGAAGCGCTGTGACCTGCTATTTAAATTGCCAGGTAATTAGCCCTCGTTGTCACCTTGCCTTTGCCCTCTTTTAAGTACCCAGCCCTGTCCTGCCTCTGCCCCTCCCACACTGCGCACAAAGTTTCTGCTATCTGACACGAAAACATGGGCGCGGTTGCAAAGGAAAAAAGTTCAAATTAGGCGTAAAATAGGAAAATAGAAAACCGAAAAACCTTCAGAGGACCCAATCAGCGAGCACAGAACCGAGTTTGAAACACGGCGCTAAAAGTAAAAAAAAAAAAAAAGAGAATACGGATCTATTTAATGAAAATTCACGGAAAGTTGCGTGCATGAGATTTAAAATACATATAAACTTTTCTAATTAAAATTTTCTCGTAAACATGTAATTGTATACATATGTATATAATAAATATAGTACCCGAATATATTGTCAAGATAATAAAGTAATTAAAATGTAAATGCTTGTTGTTAAGGTAACATATCACAGAGATTTTAACATCAATTTGCCTCAAATCTTAAGAAAGAAAAATAAGCGACTTCTTAAAAAAAAACTGGAAAAATAATAAAAAAAAAAATTAATATTTACTGTTTAAATTGAAGTATAAAGAAAATATTTTAATGTGAGATATCAAATAAATCAGTTATGCTAAGTATTGTATACGCTACACTCTAAATTAGCAGAAAACTTCTATATATAATTGTTCAGTGATATAATATCTAAACAATCAACAAGACTGCAATTCACTATATTCGAGCCCCTAACATTTGAAAGAAGATTCTGCTATAGATGAACACACAAAACACTCGAGACAACATAAATATTTCCACACTTGCCAGATCGCATCATTTAATTTTAAACTGCATATTGATTCATAAAGATCGGTGCGTAATCACAGCATTAAGTTCGGCATCGATACTTATTTATTTATTATATTTAAAATGATATTTAAATTTATATTATATTAAATTTATTCATTTTACTTAAACTATCTAACATGACAGCAATTTCTAATCCATTCTACTATATTTTTCTTTTTCCTAATAATATCTATTGTCATTTTCTTCTACTGCATATTATTGATTTCATGTTTCTATATTCATTCGGTTTACATGTTGAATTATGTCTTCAATTTTATATTCAAACTGAAATAATTGTATTATGTTAAAAAAAATATTTATATATATTAAAAAGAGATCAATTGTCTTACTATTAATAAATAATATAAAAAAGAAAGATAGTTTGAAGTAGATCTCTATTCGATAGGACGCCGCACAGATGACAGCCTGGTCTGATTAATCATTAAAGGCTGCATTGTTTATAGCTATTCTAGGCTTAAGATACTATATGTATCTATATGTGAGGTCTGCAAGAATGCTTTCATTTCCAACACTATAGTACTGTAATTTTTAAAAATGCTCTATTCATTCCGTAATGTATAGTATATTCACGTAGCTAGGTAAATCATGTACAACTCTTTTAATGACTCTTTTTTAATGCTGTACAATAAAAAATGTACCCATATTTACAATGAAAATTCATATATACATATATATATATATAATGTCTTACTGCTACTTGTGATAACTATTTCTTTCTGCTCATCAGATTTATTACTTCAAACAATCGAAGAACAGAAATTGTAGTTCTGCTCTCATATGCCGATCTTAGCTCAAATTATTCTAAGGTAAACTTAGTATGAAGTATATAATGTTCTCACATTCACCTCAAATATTTTTAATTGCAGCACCCATTAAATAATTATCTTGTGGTTACTTAAGCCTCTTTCATATAAATAAAAAAAAACTTGCAGCATTCCGAAAAACTGAAACGACGAAGCGTATATCACAATTTGGCTTAGCCACAATAACCAAGTGGAGTAAAACGCACACCTTGCGCTGGGGGCATGTGGACACTAAATTGAGAAAGAGAGAGAGAAATAGAGAGGGGTAGAGAGAGAGTGAGATGACAGCAGTTGGCAACTTACTGTTTGCTGATCCCTGGTAGCAGCTTAAGCCACAAGGGCATGACGTGCAAATCCAATGACGCCTTCCGTCATGATAACCGCAAGCCCTCTCTCCCTCTCTCGCTGTCTCCCTCTCCCCCCTCGTCAGTCCACCATCCATCTGGGTGGCTGCCAACAAGTGCGAAAGGTTAAAGAGCGCAATCCTCGCAGCCCCCAAAGGAATATTTAATTAGGGAATGTTGCTGTTGCCACTGATACTGCAAGCCGAAGCTGCAAACTGTTTTGATGCTTTGTGTTGGCCAGGTATGTTTGTGTTTTAGCCAAGGGATTTGCCTGGCGCAAAGCTAGGCAACAGCAGCAAAAACAAAACAACATCAACAAGCTATTGTAGCCATAGCTGCAGACAGTTGGATCAATAAATAGTAGCTGTGCGGCAATTGGTTTTTGGCATCTGGCATTTGGCATTTGGCATTTGGCATTTGGCAACTGGCATTTGGCCATTTGGTTGCAGCGCAACAATCGAACACAGCATGGTAAATGGGCGTGGCATTGAATTTCAATAATTGAAATACAATTAATTTGTAATGAAACTTGAATTGCAGCCGCCCAAGAAGAAGCTGTCGAAGAAGGAGAAGGCACGGCTCGAGGCCGAGCAGGCCGAGATGCTGCGCATCGAGATGGAGAAGGAAAAGTTCGTATGATTAACTTCAGAGAGGAGAATTATCATTGAGAAACTTCCCATCAACAGATTGAAGAAACTGGAGGAAGCACGTCAGCGCAAGAAACTGGAAATGGAGCAGGCCAAGCATCGCCAGCAGCATGAGGTCGCCGAGAATCGTTTGCGACGGCGCCAACTCAAGGATAGCATGAAGTTCTTCGATCAAGTGCACACGACCATCGAGGCAATCAAGGCCGAAGAGCGGCAGCAATGCGAATGGGAGAAGTACATGCGCTGCAACGGGCTGCCAAATGCGGCCAGTCCCAGCGATCTGCGCAAATACATTCATCAGTGGCACGCGGACATTGCCCAGAGGCAGCGCGACGCTCGCAACTGGCTGCTGCGCACGGACGAGCGCACCCTGCTCACCCAGGACGCCCAGGTGGAGGATCTGACGCGTGCCTCGCTGCGGAAGCAACAGGGCAATCTGGGCGATGTCTATGCGCAGCGCATCAAGGAGGTGCTGGGCGTAAGACAGGCAAATATTTCAGCAGAAAGACAAAGCTAAAGTCTGATCTCCCCGATAGATTCTCAGCGAGCTGGACGAGTCGCTGGCCTACACGAAATCCCGCTCGGCACATGTGGCCGCCGATCTCGTGAAGTTGAAGACGGAGATGCGCGTGTTCCTCAAGCAGCATCTGGACGAGTTCACCCACAAGACAATGTCTCACATCGAGCGCGATATGGAGTTAGTAGACTCTACTGCCTAATTGCTGTAGATCCCGCTTAGAGCTCAGTCTTTCAATTCCAGAATCGATAGACCTGGCGTCTCCAAGCACATCTATAGCTCCGATGTCTTTCAGAGTTTCGTTTGGACCTTCTCCAAGGATGCCCAAATGTGAGATGACAATAGAATCTAATTACTCTAAGGGCTTTTGAGTATTCCCTTTTTCTGTTTATTAAATGTTTGTTATTGCTTTTCTATGATTTCAATCTTCTCTTCTGTTTATATGCCTATCTCGAATTCTTATCTCAATAAGTAGCTCACGCTTCTATTTTTTCTTTCTCTTTACAACTTTCCAATGCGCCATCATGCGTTCTTCTCTTCTCAGCTCGTACTTCAAGCTAAAGAATATTTCTACTTCTTGAGTGGGTGTATCTAAAGAAAATGAGTGAGACAAAAAGCTATCAGAGAAGTACAGAAGCATAAAGGATTCCTCTCAATCTTCCTCTACCTTTAAACAAATTTGATCTCTCTTTCACCTTCCTCTTCCTCTCACCATGTATTGCTTTATGTTTCTGTATATCAACGATCACTCTTTAAAGAGAGAGAGAGAGAGGAGAGAGTGCTCTCTTTATCTAAATTTATCTACCTCATCTCTCTCTCTCTCTCTCTCTCTCTCTTTCTCTTTAAATATCTCAACTTAAGATTCTTCTTCATTATTAATTGGAATAATTATTTTTACTCGACTAAAACTTTAAGAGACTAAAAGGTATAGGCTCTTGTGCTGAATATACTAATTATAAATAGTTCAGTTTTATGCCTTCCCAATTTCAATATGTAATATTAAACCCCGGTTCTACATCATATCATTTATTGTGAATAACTAAACAAGATTTTCAAAGTCAATCAATAAATAACTATTACTCTATGCTGTATTCAAGGTATACTTCAGTCTGATCTATATGGATATAGCTTTTATACTCGAGTCCTCATATTTTTCTTTCTAGTCTTGCAATCCTTCCCTTAATAAATAAATCTATATTCTTCACATATATTCCCTCATTATTTTCTCTTTTATCTAACCCTCCCTTATTATCTTTCTCTAAATTTTCTCTTTCTCTAAACTCTCTCTCTCTCTCTCTCTCTCTCTCTCTCTCTCTCTCTCTCTCTCTCTCTCTCTCTCTCTCTCTTTCTCTCTCTCTCTGTCACACTCTCGCCCACAGCGCTGTCAATCCCAAAGCTCGAATTGGTGAACAATCCGCACATAATGAAATCGATTTCCCCACCATCGAGATGAATCTCTCACTGCCACCGACTGTACAACTGCAAAGCTCTGCGCTGCGAGGCCTCTGGCTGAACTATGATCACTTCAGTGATTATTGTAGCAGCTTTCAACTGAAACACGCCCGCTCTGAGAATGCCAGTAAGTCTTCTCAATACCTAATAGATCTGAGCTGTTTAGGAATTACAAATTTATTTCAATATCGCAGCTATTTTACGGCAAACGAAACGGGAGTGGCGCAAACGGAAGGAGATTCTGCAGTCCATGCTGGATGAGTGCGCCCGAGAGATTCCGCTGTCGGAGCTGGAGCAGCTGACGCAGGAGCAGCACTCGTCCAGCTCGCAGCCGCCACGTGAGCGTAGCTACGATGTGGACAAGCTCTATGCCCAATACGAGGATGAGCTCAACAAGGCGCGACGGAGAGCCGTTGGTCCCGAGGCGTATGGCCTGCTCGAGACAGATGTTAATTTGCGCAAATACCGCATCATATCGGGCGTCTACTGCATCGATTTTCTAGAGACGCCACAGCAGGATAAGCAGCTAAATGCTCGCTCCTTCATACGCACCGGTGGGTAGACCAAGCCAACGACTACATACATATGTATATATATATATATATATATATATAAGGTGTATATGTATATATGTTGAAATGTTGTTGCTACTACCGTTTACAGTTGCTGCCGCCAACAATCTGATGCACAAGGAGTACTATCAAACCTATAAGCCACCGCCTCCGGTGCTGCCTGGTGTGCGTCGCCTGCCCGAGGAAATTGAGGCTGAGATGCGCATGATTGAAGCGGCACTGGATAAGCTCGCCTTGGTCACACTGCAGTAAGTAATCGACTTGCCAGTCTAGCTGAATGTATAAGTATATATATATAAATATATATATATATATATATATATATATATATATATATATTTGTATAGTATATAATATATTGTGACCTGCTATCGGCATGAGCATCTTCAACCTTTGCTGCGAACTGTAAGCTCTAAGTGAGATGAAAAACATTTTATTGTTGTTCACAAGACTTTTTTTTCTTTCTTTCTTTCTTCTTCTTTTTGCTTTTCTTTTTAATCAAACTGATTTGTATGCCCTGAACACATTGAAAATAGGAATTCCGGACATCGAAATAGATATATATATATATATATATGTTGTCACTTAGACAACATAAAGAGCTGAGTGAATCTAGCCATGTCCATTCTATTTTCCGTTCCACCCTTAGCCCCATCGTCCGCCCCAACATGCATTTTACCGTCCATCCCCCTATCCGTTCCACAGTTATTCAAACTTGCATCCGTCCCATCGTCCGTCTCATCGTTCACCGTTTGTCCCACCATTTGTCCGTCCGTACCATCGTTTGCTTTACCGTTCGTCCCACAGTCCCTCTCCATTCCACCGGCTATCCCGCCATCCATCACCAATTCTACCGTCTGTCTCACCAGTCACCATACGTTCCATCGTCTTTGCCCCCGTCCGTCTCATCTTCCGATCCACCGTACGTCTCATCATCCGTCCCCCGTTCATCCCATCGTCCATTTCACGTCTTTTTTTCCCAATAAAAGCTAGATACTTAGTTTTAAGAACTCATCAGTTTACCCTCATATCAATAAAAATCTATGAAGACAGCTAGTTCTTTTTCTAGCAAAAGTCACCGTAAATTATGTGTCTGTGTTCTCTATTCAAGCCTTCCTAACTATTAGATCTATGCATAAAACATTATAATTGTGATACAAGCCGAAATAAAATCCAATGAGCATGGCAATAATAAATCGTAATATATAGTGGAAATAATCAATTTTTAGGCTTTAGATATAAGCCTTAGTATCTCATAATCTTTTTACCGTCTGCCTTTTAGGTTACCCGATTCTGTTATTTGGTTCGAGCCACCGATTGCCTGTCGTTGGGAGACGGATATCGAGACGTTCGAATCACAACTGGCGGATGGTGTTAAGCCCGACGCTGCAGCGGCGACAACAACAGCAGCAGCTACCACAGCCACGCCCACCGAGGCCACGCCACTCTCGACAAATGCACAGCCCAGCCCGCTAAAGAGCTCGCCACGCGGTCCAGCCAGAATGCGCTCCCAGAAATCTGACCTGGCCGCATTGCAGGCACAAACGCTGCGTGAAATCGGAGACTTTGATTTGCGTGCGATACCCCGCAATGTGGATCTGTATGGGCTGGTGAAGGACTTTGTGGTGCCACGCCTGCCACAGGGCTTCTGCGTGCGCCTCGAGCAGCAGACTCCACAGTCGAGCAGTGGCCAGCCGCAACGACAGGTGATGTTCCTGGCGCGTCAGACACACGTGCGCCTGGGTCAGGGAGCAGCTGCGGCAACTTCTGTGTCTGCAACAGACTCCGCGCAGCCGTCGAGCTTGGGCATTGGTGCCGAGTTCCTAGACACGGGCGAACCGGCCGAACTCTTTCCCCCGATCTGCTTCGACAAATCGCTCAAGTTTCGCAGCCAGGCGCGTCCGCCGCCTGTGACGCCCAGAGGCTGCTACCTCTTCTCGCAGCTGATCGAGGACATGGATCGGCTGTGGCGCATGCAGCTGCCGCGAGAGCAGCACGAGGAACTGCTGCAGCAAATATCCGAACAGCTTTCGCCCAGCGGCTCGCAGGAAGATGTTCACGAGGAACTGGCCGACGATCTGCGTCCACTGAGCCAGGAGCTGGTCGAAGTACTGCAGCCAGCTGCAGCCGCTGCTGCCTTCGCCTACTACACGGGCATCTCCTTCATTCGCGATGCACAGCTGCCGTCAGAGTCCGACCCGGAGACGAAGGCCAAGTCAGCTGGCAGCCAGGATAGCAGCGACGATGATGCGGACGATGATGACGACGAAGACAGCCTCCTGGAGCTGCTCGAGGGCAATGCTGGCAACGATTCCTCAGCGGGCGGCACACTTCAGCAGGTGTTTAGCGGGAACAGCAACAGTGACAACTGCGATAGCGAAACGTACGCTCTAAGTTAACTCCTGGTATTCCCTTACTCAGCTCTCAATACTCGCTCTCTCTCTCTCTCTCTCTCTCTCTCACTCTCTCTTTCTCTTTCTCCCTTGCCAGTCGCAGACAAAAGCAAAGCAACACGGCCGCCATTACCCAGGGCAAGTGGAGCACACGCGATGTCCATGATACTAAATTCAATGAGGACAAACTATCCATACAGTTTCGCACGGGGCGACTTGGTAATAATATTTCTCAAGGACTTTCTCATTCATGTTCATCGAACGCTTTTTACCTCCAGGAATTTTTGGCTTTGCCCTGAACAAATATAGCAATATGCCCTACCAGACCTGGGATCTGAGGCCAGATATGAAGAAGTATGTGATATTCATCTCTATGTGAAAGAAAATAATCAAAGCATTATTTGCTAGTCCGGGCACCATATTCTTTAGCTTGACTGCCTCACTGATCAGCCTGGAGATGACCATCACTGAGGCGGGCTATACAGTTCACAATTTTCAGGGCGGAAGCACACAGGGCATAACTGATATGCTGGGCAAGACGCTGAGCTTGGCCGAGTTGAAGGCAACACTAATTCTGTCCGCCGTGGACATCTTTCCGGATGAGGATGCCTTCTGCTATACAGAGGGCTCCTGCGAGAAGAACTTTGTGATGGAAATGCACACCTATGCCTGCATCTCGACTCTGGCGCTATCCCACAATTTCAGCTGGTCCCGTTGGAATCTCTTGGCGGGCTCTCGCACAGCTGTGCTGCTCGTTCGCGAGCTGCTCGAGGGCAAAAAGGTTCCCTACTACTCCACACTGCTGGTTACCCCGCTCAAGACCTCCATCATCGACTGCACCGAGGTGTCGGCTAGCTTCAATGCAGTGGGCATTGCTGGCATGGAATACTATGCGGATCTCTATCAGCTATCCCAGGCCCATGCACAGCCTGTCAGCCTGGAGAAACAGCGCACTATGAATCCAATTCTCAGAGATAATGTAGCTAGCATACTGATTGGCATTAGACCTCTCAGTTTTTGTTAAGTCTTAAAGTATAGTTTTAGTAAAGCTATAAACTATATAACCATATAGCAAATGAATATATCAGAATTGATAATAGAGCCACTCTATTCGATTCTCATGAATGCATTTTAGTGTGACTTGGTTTGATATTCGTATTGTTTTCGTGACTTTGTGAATTTTGTCTTTCATTTCAATTTTTCTAAGCTAGCTAATAATGTTATTAGGAACCCATTCTCATAAATAAATTTGTGATTTATATGAAGCACAAGTTTTCATTAATTTATATTAAAAATTCAACAAAGATCAGATTATAAACTATCATAAATCTCATTAATTTTAATAGCTTGCTTCTAAATCTCCTTCTCAAGAAGATAAGACAGTTTTAATGCCAAAATAATTCAAAATATAATCAGTGGCTTTTCATATATCGCCTTACTATGCGATTCTCAAGAATTTAAAGAGAGCTAACAAATACAAGGCTTTTAATAATTCGAAATCGAATAAAATATTATATCTGCTCATTATATTTTCTTTCTTTGAATATATTGCGATACATCTCCAGAATTCAATTAAGATGCGCAGTTTAAAGTCTGTTTATAAGCAGCTTGACATTAATCGAGCTTATCTCCCATTAAAACTCTTCTTCGCATTTTCCTTTTGTTCCTCCTTCCTTAACAATCATAAACTTTTGTAGGTCAGTTCATGTTTGCATACCAAATATCTTGGGATGAATGTAATTTAAACCTGAAGGTTGGCCAGCCTCCTTCTAAAAATATACATCATAAAACTTAACTAACTCGCCTTGACACCTTGAACCATTCGCACACTCATTGCCTAAGAGTGCTTAGTCGCTGGCTCTTTGGCCCTGTTAAGGTCTTAACAGCGTCGCTTATCATCCAACTGTTTACCTTGTATGGGACTCGGACCGTACTTCACTTATTTCTTCATTTTCTTTTTCTCTTTTTTTTTTTTGCAGTTAACCTTAAAAGTTTGCCCAAATATGATGAATAGCCAAGAGTGAAAATTATTCATTCGAAAGTGCTCAAATCTTTCAACAAGTTTCAACAGTTGCCACTGCGCTGACCACGTCGAGTGTCAATTGGCACACACAAACACACACACACACACACACACACACACACACACTTTGAAGTGTTAAAATAAATATGGCTACATGGGAAAAATGTTGGCCAAGCGCTCATATTTTAGCCCACTTGTAAATTTATGTAAAATGAAATGCAAGCCAGGTTGGCCAACGTTGGCATGGGGGAATGCATATCAAAAGGGGCTAAACAGACCACACCCACAAACACACACACACAGACGCATACAGTTATACATATTTGTATACGTGTACCTTTCATATGAAAGTTTTTTCTTTTCGATTTTTCAACTTTGAGCTGCGGGCTGCCAACAAAATGTATGCTCCGACAGCTAAGCGCCTTCCCAAAAGGTCACTAAAGGCCCAACGGCCAGTCGAACAAAATAAAAATAATAAAAAATAGAAATGCAACCAGTTAGACAGTCAAATGCGGACTCTGCTGCCACACAGAGGGGCTGTCAGTACTTTCTGGGCGTGGCCCCAACAACAGCGCAGTTCCAAAAATTCTGGCAACTGAATTAGCCAGAAGTGAATTTCATGCGCCCGACCAGCAAAATCAAACCTAATGAATATTTCCAATATAAAACACACATACACACACACACACACATTGAAAGTTTGATTGCTCATTATAAATGAATGCGAAATGAAAAACTTAGAATATGAAGAGCAAAAAAATAAAAAAAAATGTTATATGCGAGTCGTAACAAAAACATTTTAAGCCACATTTTAGCACAGTTGTTAAAAATATCATAAAACCATCCAAAACTTTAAAGCTAAATTGCTTTCGCTTTAGCTTCAAAGATAGCTCTAATGAAATAGTCTATATAACACTTTCTACTTTAGTCTGAAATATTATATACTCTCGCGAGGAATGAAATCAAAATTTAGCTCTACAGTCACCTCATCATTCAGTTCATCATTAAATGCATCAGCCAAGTCTTCTTTATACTCATTAGCCTGTTCATCAGCCAGATCCATCATTGCTTAGTATTCACTTTATTGGTGAACTCTGCAGTTCATTAGTCATCTCATTACTTTCTTCATCACTCAACTCAACGATCTATTCATTAGCCCACTCAGCAGTTAGCTCAGTTCATTACTCTGTTCATTACTCAGTTCTTTAGTTAGATCATTACTCAGTTCATTAGTCATCTCATTACTCTCTTCATCACTCAACTCAACGATGATCTATTCATTAGCCTGTGCATTAGTTAGCTCTTCAGTCAGGTCATAACTCAGTTCATTACTCTCTTCATCACTCAACTCAACGATGATCTATTCATTAGCCTGTGCATCAGTTAGCTCTTCAGTCAATTCATTACTCAGCTCAACATTCATTTCATCAACTCATCACTTGGTTCATGAATAAACTCAACATTCATAGCATACGTCTACTCATCAGTATTCTCATCAGTCGTTATCGAGTTGCTTCATTCAGCTCGACATTCAGTTCATCATCGTCACCAGTCTGTTGATCACTAAACTCTCTTATTATCATCCTACTGATAAGTCAACATATCAGATAATTCATTAATCAAATTATATTGCCCAGAAAGATATTATCAAGCAGACAAGTTTTTCTTACATTGTTCCACAGCTTTGCACTCCATCGAAAAAGTGTATATAAAAAAAAAAACTCAACTGTTTCACATTCCATTGAATCTTTCTCATTTTAATATTAATTTGAATAATACTCAATTTATTAACAATTTGGTTTTCATTACATTCGTCAGTATAAGTATTTATTTAGTTTATGTTTCAACAGATTGAATGTTCGTTTGCCATTGTTTCTTTGTGCTGTAGCTTCAAAATTTACCATTTAAAATTTACCAATATAAAATATAAATTGCGTGTTTCAATTCCATTGTTCCATATACCTTTTATACATTTCAATTTTAACTAATTAAAGTTCCGCAAATTCAATTCATTTTCATCTGACATACATTCCTAGTCCACTGTTTCACGTTCCATTGTACCATTTCATATTAATATTCATTCTGTCCCCATAGTGTCATCGTTCCTCGCCACAGTATGAACATTCTCTTATTTAGATCTTTAACTTAATTGTGCTTAAATTGTAGAATCTTTTCCCATTGTTCCCCAGTTTTTTAGCACTAGCAACTATGATCATAATATCCATTGTTTCCCACAATCCCATAAATTCTGTTTTTCTATAGTTTCGTCCTCCATAATCCCATAGCAGTGTTATCTCACATTTCATGGCTCTATTGTTCCATTGTGCCATTGTTTCATGGCTCGTCGGTTGGTCCCGAAATGGATGACAGAATGTTAGCTCATTTGGTTGCCAAAAACGACCGACTATTGTGGGCGGCGACAGCGACGGTGTGGTAGTGCAGTCCGGAAAAGTAGTGGCAGGTGTCAAACACGGAACCGGAAACGTAACTGAAAATGTGAACGCCACAAACTAAACCACCCTACACACCACTCCACAGGAGCAAGCAAAATGCTGTCAGCTCTTAACAGGTAACCACACAAACGTGTTTTGCGGCTTTGTGGCATCCTCTTCAAACCAAACGCCCACAGTACCAAAACTTGAAAACAGCCCGAAAAAATAAAGAAAAATAAACCAAACAAAACAACAGCTGAAAATATTTGAAAATTAATTGCCAAATGTGTCAGCGGAAGCAAAATGGCGCTGATATGCAAAATCTTGTTTCGTTTCGTTTCGTTTTGAAACAATTGCAAAGTTTACCTAAGGGCAGACGACACGAGGGTGCAAACGTTGCGGCTGCTTAGCTCAACCAGAAGAACAAACACTTTTTAATTATTTATTCATATACGAGCTGCTGCTTGTACTGCTGCTGCTGGGCGGGCATGGGCGGGCGTGGGAGGGCGTGGTTCAGGCACTCGCTCATTAACAAAACAAACGACAGCCCAAAAGCAGCAGCAGCGGCAGACAAACAGGCGCCGCTGGCAATGTGCGAATGTGAAGCGGCTAGAGGTTAAGCAGGGTGCAGGGTGCAGGGCATGGGGCATGGGGCATGGGGTTTACGGGCAATGATTGCTGGCACTCAGACAGCGGGGCACCTAATGTAGCTGGTGACCTTCACACACGCACACGCACACACACACACACACATACACAGACAGAGCGAATACGCATTAAGTCGCGCATACGCCGCATGTCACTGTCAGACTTAGCATAAGAAATTGAAAGATGGGACGCCGCATTAAGGGATAACTCGCTGAGAATATGTTAATTTGCCAGTCAAAGCAGTTAACAAACAAACAAGCACACACACACGCATACACATACACATATATATATAAATATATATATATATATTTAATTTATATATATATATATATATATTATATTTGTGTTTGTGTGTGGCAGTTAATAGAGTCGTGTTTCTGTTGTAGTCGACATAAGTAAAAGAAATGCGACGACTCTTATAGATATTTAACGATATATCACACATTCGCATAATTTAATAGGTCGTATTATAATATAAAACATGTCAATATAAATACATACACATACATAGACAGGCATACGCATGTATAATTCGAATAAAACGTAACTTAGACGAGCTCTCATGCAGCTCGATTTTAAGACATCAAATTGCTATTTAAATAATATATTAGCTAATTATAAAATTTATATAAATTAACACTTTATATGTTTTGAAGAATGAATATTTTCAAAATTTACCCATACATAAAATTTAATTATTAATATTAATTAATTATTAATTTCTTTTTGCCTATAGGTTTTATTATATGTGTATTCGTATAGCTCGTATTGCAACTCTGATAACGATACTCTAATTACCATTCTGCTAATTATCTTCATTATCTGTCATTAATGAACAGTCTTGTATTAGCATTCTCCTTCATCTGTATGCAGATTATCTATTGGATTATGGTATTTTTCTATAATTTTCATTTCTTTTCTCATAAAAATAATATCAGTTTACTAATATTTTTCAATGAATACTAGTAAAACTTTAGAATTTTTTTTTTTTATTTCGGCCGGCTTATTAATTATCATTCATATATCATTCAAGTCACCAGTTGAAGCATCAGACAGTTCAGCTGTCAGCACATTAGTTAGTTCATCAGTCGACTTATTACTCATCAATCAACACATTAACACTATTCATCATTTACTATACCAGTGAAATTATAAGTCTCTTAATTTTCTAGGACATTAATCTGTCCGTTAGTAAACTCAACATTAACTTTATAGGACAAATCATGAATCCGGTTATTAGTCTGTTCATCAGGCAGCTCATTCTTCAGTTCATCATTAAATTTTTTCAGTCAGTTCATTAGTCAAGTTATCATTTAGCCCATCAGATTTTTCATTATTCATCAGTTCAACAGTCAGTTTGTTACACATATCATCAATCAATCAATCAATATACATCTTTCAGGTTATAACCCACCAGCTCATCAGTCAGCTTATTACTCACTTCATCAATCAACTCATAAGTCTGTACATCACTCAGCTCATCACTGTGCTTATCACTTTGTGCGTCATACATTCAACAGTCAGCTCATCATTTGACTCTTCAGTCTGCTCATTAGTTTGTTCATCAGTCAGTTCATCAGTCATCTCATCGCTCACTTCAACGGTCAACTCATCATGCAATTCATCAGTAAACTTAACATACACATTTCATAAGTCAGTGAACTCATAACTCAACTTATTATTCATTTAATAAGTCTGCTCATCAGTCTGTTCATCAGTCAAAACAAATCAAATATATTTATAGAATATCTATCATCTTATTATATATATATATATAATATATTTACACACACATATATGCACACTTATATCTTTCAGTTAAGTTTATATGTATATTTTTGTGATATTTAATTTAATGTTTTTTTTTTTTTGGCTAGCGCCAAATGCTAAGCGCCTTGGCAAATTGCCTAAACTAGTCCATTGTGCATGGTTTGTGACGCTAGAGTTGCCAGGTCGTTTGTCAGCTGTCGCTTAGCGAAAGTTTCCGGGCTAAGCGCAGCTCTTCCACGTGCCTAAATACATACATATATGTAAGTACATATATGTAGTTAAATGTAGATGTACATACGTATATATATGTATATGTATGCCATGAGCAACATTCTCTGGGGCATTAGCGTAGTGCCATAAATGTAACGGTACATCCATTTTAACGCAACTTTCTTTTTCTTTTTTTTTTTTGCACACATAATGCTAAAAGTTGTTGTTGTCATAGTAGAGTTGTTGTTGTTGTTGTTGTTGTTGTTGTCATAGTTGTTGTTAGCATTCCAAGACTTTGCATAACGCCAAGCATCTTGTGCTTGCCGTTGTTGTTGTTGTTGTTGTTGTTATTGTGTCTCCAATTGTTGTTGTTGTTGTTGCTATTGCTGCTGCTGCTATTTGGCATTAAACATTCGCGCATTTTCACAGCAGGCGGCCAACAACAAAAGCCATTGCCGCGGCTTTACATGTGTTAAATGCCAAACATAGCGATGCATATGCTCTAGCCTCTATATATGTGTGTGTGCGTGTGTGTGTGTGTGAGTGTGTGTGCGTGTGTGAATTTTTACTTTAATCAAGGCAAAGGCAGCTGGCGCACTAAAAATGTTGCCTGGCGCAAACAATAAATTTTGCTCCTGCTGCTGCTGCTGCTCTAGCTATTTGTTGTGTGTGTGTATGTGTGTGTGTGTGTGTGTGTGTATGCGGGTGGCTGCCTTAACCAGGACAGGTGAATTTAATGCGCTGCTTTTGTAACATTCGCTGCTGGCATTAAATTCACTCGCATGCGGCGCACAAAAGTATGCAGCGTATACGTAATTTAAGTTAATAGCAAATGACTTTGAGGCTGAGCCAAAGCTTCAATGCGACCCGCTGACCCCTCCGCAACCCATTCAACCATACATAAGTCTGTTCAAATTACAATTCATTATGTCAACGCTAAGTGTACGACTCTCTCTCTCTCTCTCTCTCGCTCGCTCTCTCTCTCGCTCTCTA
>JAWNPR010000061.1:1962500-2050000 GCA_035047405.1 Drosophila stalkeri | reverse complement strand
GTGCAGATACCCTATAAGTTAGTTAACTCCTTTAAGCCTATTGAAGATAGATAAGGTAAGTCAGGCAGAATTCAGAACTTAATATCGTGTTTGACGCATTACAATGAAATTGGGTAAAAGTTTTTTTTTAATATTAAAATTAATATTAAAATAAATTTCTCTCTTCGAAGATATCTTATTGATTTGAAATGCATATTTGTTTATCTTAAGGAATTCACCGTACAAAAAAAAAATGTTCGTATTCTTCAATTTATTTAGATATAGAAACAGAAACTGATTCTGGTGCGAATTAACCTAAAACTGTATCTAGGCTACAAATGAACTGTAATAAAATTTGGTATTTGACAGTCAAAAAACTACACAAATTACATATTTATATTAACTAACTAATTATGTAATTACTGTCTATTTACATCTACTTAATATAAATCAATTTTAATACACGAAACAAATCATAATTTGGTTGAGATAAAGAAATATCTACAGGACTCAATTTCGAGAAGCTAATCTATTCAAGCCAAAGAAGAAGGCTAAATTATTATTAAATTTTTTATTCACTTCAGTTTACATCTCATAAGTTTTAACTTTACTTACTTATATTTATATTGTATATATTATTTGTATGTATGTATGTATTATATATATATTTTTTTTTAATTTAATTTTAATAAAAAAAATCGTAATTAATACATTTTTTTAAATAAAAGACTGTAAAAATTACATAAAAATATATAACTCTTCAAACAGACTGTTTGAATTTATATGAGAGAAGAGCTTTTTTTTTTTTTTTTTTTTTTTTTGAATATTAAATGTTTATTTAAAGCTTCAAAAAAAAAAAAAAAAAAAAAAAAAAAAAAAAAAAAGCTCTTCTCTCATATAAATTCAAACAGTCTGTTTGAAGAGAGAGAAGAGCGCAATAAAAATTGTATTAAGTAATAGAGCCGAAAACCCTAGAAGCCGGTGCTTAAGCTATAATTAGCATTAATTTTAATTATGTATACCTAACTAAAAACATATTTATATTTAAAAAAAAATATATATAATGTCAGTATATAATTTACATTTAATAAATGTAAGCTATTTCTGAAATTGAATGGAGTCAGAGCATAATTATTTTTAAATTTATTGCTTGCTTTAATTTTATATTTTTTAAGCACACCAAAATATGAACTGCTTTTGAATTTATAATACAATTTAAATTTATTAAAGAGAAATGCTATTTTTTAATTATTATTTTTTTCCTTTTAAATTTATATAATAATATTTAATCTTAATTAAATATATTTCATATATAAGTATACATTAATATTACAATTGGATAATTTATTTACATTTTATTTCATTATATATATTTTATTCTTAATGCATTTTATTTATTAATTGGATTTTCTTTCTTTTGCAATAAATATATTTAGCAAATGTTTTTTTTTTTAAGCTTCTGCTAACCGCACTCAATGTGTATAGGGTATAACAACAACTATTGCAGCTGCCGGCATTGCAATAAGCCATACACAAATGTGTATGTGTGTGTGTGTGTGTGTGTGTGTATGTGTATGTGTGTGTATTTGTGTGTGTGTGAGTTCCTTTCACTTTGCTACACCCTTGACCAGCCAGCCACCGTTAAGGCCGGCCACCCACAGTTCGCTGGCTTTTGATTAGTTATTGCTGTACTTTCTTTATGTTTATGTTGTTGTTGTTGTTGTTGTTGCTGCTGGCACTATTTTCAACATTCGTGCAGTTTTTGATTAGCAGCAATTTTGCTGTTGTTGTTGTTGTTGTTGCTGTTGTTGTTGTTGTTGTTGCTTTGACTGAAATAATCGACGCGCTTTCAAAACGCTTCCGCAACGTTTTCGCCTTTAATTTTGTTCTTTCTATTTTCTCTTTTTGCGCCAATTTCAATTTATTTATTGATTGTGTATGTGGGTGTGCTTGTGTGTGTATGTGTGACCTTAAAACTCGCCCAATTAAAACACTGCACGTATATTGGCCAAAAGGCTGAGCGCATTAAAAAATGTGAGAGAAAAAATAACAATTTTCACTCACAGTTTTTGTCGCACGTTTTCTCATTTTTTTTTCTAGTTTATTTTTTATTTGCGTATTTTTTTAATTCAGTCAAAGAGCCGACGTTGACGTCGCAGTCGACGCCCACCGCACCTCGGCGGGGTCTATAAATAAATCCTATAATACAAAATAAACGCGTCCAAAATCAAATCGAAATCAAATTTAAGCCTCAATATATGAACCGTTGCGCCACTTTTTATCAGTGAAATCTTGTTTAATCTTTTTATATTCGTTTTATATTTATATATTATATTATAATTGAAAGTCAAATTGGTCAATTTGATTTGTAAAATTCATATAAATATTAATTTCAATAACTGATTTCTTCTTTTGATTCACTCATATTATATGTCTTTATGTTCACAACTTGTTGATAAACAAAAGAAAACCTTTTATTTTTTCTTGTGTTTTATTATTTTATTTATATTTTGGTATTTTAGGATATGTTAGCTTAAACTTTCACATTTTATTTATACTTTTTATTATTTATCTCCAGACAGTCATCTTTTCGATCTCTCTCACACTATCAATCTCACATCCTCCATCTCTTAGTCAGTACTCTATCCTCTTTCTACATTTCTCTTACTCTCACTTTTGCTCTCTTTATTTCTTCTATTTCTCTTTCGCTTTCACTCTCTCTCTCTCTCTTTTTCTGCCCTCTCTCTATATATTTTCCTCTCGCTTTTTCTCATATACCTGTTTTTCATCTTTGTCTCCCTTTCGTTTCGTTCTCTTTTGTCTCTCTCTCTCTCTCTCTCTTTTATATATCTTATTGTCTCTCCCTTTCTATTTTTCTCTTTCTATCTTTTCCCATCTCTTGTTTTAGCTTAATTTTCATTTTATCCAGCTTTTCCAGCGTTGTGTCTTTTTGCACTCTCTCTTTGCTCACTCTCGCTGTTTTCACTCTCCTATTTTCCTCTCTCTCTATATATATTTTCTCTCTCTCTCTCTTTCTCTTCATCTTTTCCCTCTTTCTCTCTATTGATAACCGTCTCTTTCAATTTCTACCTTTTTATATCTCAACGTCTTTCTGCCTCTTTATCTCTTTCCTTTCTTGATTTTTGATTTCTAATCTCTCCCTCTCTCCCTCTCTCTCTCTCACTCTCTCTCTCTCTCTATCTAACTATCTATCTCTCTCTTCCTTCAGCACTAAATAAATTCAATTCCTTTTTATGGCACATCCTTAAACATTTTACCATCACTCTTCAAAGAGTATAAAACAGAATAATTGAATTTACTGTCATTGAATCTCTCTTCTCACATCTTCCCCATTATTTATTAATTACTCAATAAATTTTGTATAACTATGTCTTAAATCTGCCTTACCCCATAGTTGAGTGCTTTACCTATTACTTGGAATCGATAAACGATATATACTCAATGTTCTGCAGAGATTCCTGTGGTCAGAGCACAATCACGAAGTTCAGTAGATTAATGAACTAATACAGCACTTGATCTAATTATGCGTTTGGCGCTTTCAAATTAACGACTTTCTGGGAGCTGTACCATGTGTAAGAAGAGATTTTCGACTTTCGTCCAGTGCTGCTGCCGAAGTTGTGAACAATTATTTTGCTAGCTCTCAATTTGTTGGCGATTTATTGCGCCAGTTGCTGTGACACTCGCCAACGCTACACAGGCAATGGGAGGAGCTGGGGACAGATGGGGTCATTCTAGGGAGTAGTCACTGCTCGAGCTGCTGTTTATCAATTGACACGCGCGTACCATAAAAAATGTATCTCGGCAAACGTTTCGATGGTTGTCGAGTCGAGCCCTGAGGGCCCTTCGCCTGTGTCCTTCGCAAATGGGCGCGTCGACGACGAAACTCCTATAAATATCGTTGACGATTTATCAATATATATACAAACATACCTACCTACCTATATATACATACATACATATACATATATATTTTAATATATATACGTATTCTTATACCTAAGTATGTATCTATTGCGCGTGGGCCTATAAAATAGCTAAAACAAACAGCAACAACAACAACAAGAGGGCATTTGCTTTTTAGACGCTTGATCGTTTGTCGGCCCATTTTCAATTTGTTTGATTTCGTTTGCCAATTTTTTACTTGTTCTCAATATACCCTGTAACCATGAAATTGCCAAAAGAGTGTACATTGAATCAACATAAACATTTAAGTATACATTTGACAGCAAAGATTCTAAACTATCATCTGAATACCCTGTAATCCGTTCATTAATCAATTTCCCTTACTCTTCATATACCTGTTCTGTATATGAACTTAGATTATCCTAGACTTAGACCAAGTAATATATAATTTTACCTTCACAGCCTTTACGCTTTCTCAGCTCAGTTCTCAGTCAGATTACAGAGCATTGACTAGCTTATCAGTCTGTAGCACTATCAATACTATTTAGTCTACAATCCACCACGCCAAATGCCCCCACCTGAGGTCCACTAATGAAATTTCCCTCGACACGCAATCGAAGCTGCGGGCAGCGACAAATGATCGCTGATCAACTCTAGATATCTGTACGACATTTGTTACAACACGCAAATCTGTTTGATTTCCCAGTGCCAACTGTGTCACTTGCATGTGAAATTCACTCACTGAATGTGTGAGTGTATTCATGAGTGTGTTAGTGTTAGAGTGTCAGAGTGTGTGGGATTACCCCCAGAATATACATGAATTCTATTTAAAATTCAAATATAGCTGAAATATTCCAGTCAAGGTGATGCTGACATTGATCTTAGATGCTCACAGTACGTATGCGTTATTTCCTTAAATCGAATACTTGGGATTTAGATTATATTGAGTATATTTCTTGGAATAGATCTCATTCTTTTTGCCTGTTTCTCATGCTCATTCTAATTGTAATTGTATCTTCATTTCATTTCATTCTAATTCTAATTCCTTCTCTCCTTTTCATTCTCATTCTCCTTCTTGTTCTCATTCTCTTTCTCATTCTCCTTCTCCTTCTCATTCTCTTTTTATTTCTTGTTCCCATTCTCATTCTCATTCATATTCTCATTCATATTCTCATTCTCATTCTCATTCTCATTCTCATTCTCATTCTCATTCTCATTCTCATTCTCATTCTTATTCTCATTCTACTTCATGTTCTCATTCTCATTCTACTTCTTTTTCTGATTCACATTCTCATTCTCATTCATTCATTCATTCATTTTTGTTCTCATTCTTGTTCTCATTATCATCCTCATTCTCTCCTTCTCCTTCACTCTCCTTCTCATTCTCATTCTCATTCTCACTGTCATTCTCATTCTAATTCTTACTCGCATTCTCATTTTCATTCTTGTTCTCATTCTCTTTCTAATTATAATTCTTCTTATTCTTCCTATTCTTTTTATTCGTCTTATTCCTGTTATTTTTCTCATCCTCACCTTCTTCCCCATTCTCAGCAAAATTCTAATTCTTATTTCTATTTTCATGGAGAGCTCTTTCTTTTTCTCGTTCTCCTTCTCCATCTCTTTCGCATCTCTGCACCACCACGTACTTTATTCATATTTAATTTTTATCTCTCGCCTTTCTCTTTTCTTTTATTAATCCCGTTACTCTGGGCACCCACATGAACGTCTGAGTCGAAAAAATAAAAATATAATTTCTTAATTGGTTTATCACCTCATACGGTTGAGATAAGTTGCTGTACCCAACCGCCTGGGTGTGCAAAAGGCAGTTTATTTGATTAGTAGCTCCACCCCTTTATTCCGTATTTCTCTCTCTCTCTCTCTCTCTCTCTCTCTCTCTCTCTCTCTTTCTTTCTTTCTCTCTTTCTCTTGCTCTCTGCTTGTTTGTCGATGACAGTTGAATCTCTTGGTGAATGCGCTGCAAGCAGGCAGCGATATTTTTATTCCATTTGTAAGCGCACACACACTCACACACACACACACACACACACACACACACACACAGGCTAGCATAGAGTAGTGTGTTAATTTGATTTCCCCAAACTAAAATATGCACCATATCGCAACCAAACCTCGCCCGCAGCTCGATGTCCGCTGCGAATCCTTTTATCTGGCATTTTATGCATCCCCGCACGGCCGCACGGCCACAAGAGCCATTAAATATGCAGAGTTGCCGCAGTTTAAAAACCACAATGTAAATTAAACAATTCAATACAACGACCTCTGCCAGAGCAGCTCAACATGACTGCTACATATGTAACAGTCAATTACGAGGGTCAGGTCCGCAAAAGGTCACCAAATGGCAATAAATTGGGTTCCGCAGCGGCCATAAATCTCTAATAGATAACAGTTTGTCTATATATCAATTTGAATGGAACAACAACACCAACAACACCAACAAGAGCAACAACAACAAAGTTGACAAATGAAAATTAATTAATATTTATTAAACTACACAAGAAATTACTTAAGTATTCGCATCTTTACATCTCAACCCAGAAGTAGACGTAAGAAACTTTTGAATTTATTTTTAGCAGAGTTGCAGTTGATGTATTTAAGGGAATTGGGAAAAGATCTCAAAGTATGAGCAAAAATAAAAATAGTAAGACTTTTTCAATATGCCATAAAAATATACATATTTAAGTATTCGTTGAAATATTAAATTATTCTATACCATTTTTTTATTTATTTTTATCATTTTGGCAGCTTTCTCAAATGAGTTGCCAAAGTGATTTTATTTATTGATCTATTAGAAAATTTCATTGTGATGATATTTAGATTTTTGCATATAGATGAAATCTATACCATAAAGTTGATTATTTTCTTTAACTTTGAATACATTTATTTTGAAGTATATACTAGTTCAAATATTTCGAGTTATGCAAATAACAAAAATACAGCTTAGCCTATTATAACAGAGAACATTTAAATCATTCCTTAAAAAATGGCGAATGCAAGATAAAAAAGTAAAAATATAAGTGAATTGATTATTCAGACCATAACAAATGGTTTCATATGCATATACATTTATATAAGTTAAAGAGGCCAAGTAGGCCGAATTTTCCTATCAGACATGCAAGAGGAGAACACAACCTATGGAGCTGATATGATTCAGTTTATATTCAAACGAGACAAAGTTTAGACCTATTGTTAATAAATTATTCAATATTATATAAAATACGTTATTTCACTGAATCCAAATGTATGCGAGAATATAACTCAGCGCCCATAATCGCTGATGTAGTGTGGGAGCGCTTAATTTATAAGCATGATAAGCTTTGATTTAAAGTTGAATTAAATCATGATATTCTTAATACTCTGTTTAATTTAATTAATATTCAACTAATTACATTTAAAACATAATGATTGTTTAATGTATATATATGCTTTTCTTCACTTATCGCGAATCAATAAAATATCAATCAAAAATATTAAATTTTACTCCTCTCTTATGGCATATGCTCTGTATTGCATTTTCTGCTTTCATGCATTCTCTACGTTTTTATTTTAGTTTTATGTTAAATAAATTAGTTGCTTTAACACAAATTAAAAAAAAAAAAGAAGAAACTACCTTAAATAAATAAGTTTGCGACAGTTGGGATTGTCCGACTACGTAATACCACACACTTTCCTCTACATAGTTAGCTCAAATTTTATTAACTTTTTTTTTAATTTTTTTAACATTTTGTTATTTATTTTAATGAGTCAATGTTTCATTTGGAAAATAAATATTTTGATTTTTTTTATTATATTTTATTTTTTGTTAATATTTTAAAAAATATTGAAATTTAATAACTTGTATATTTCAAAACATTTAATTTATATATATTTTTACTTATTTTTAAATTTGAAAAATTCCATTTTGAGATTCTCAAAATATAAAAAGAATTGACAAGTTTCAAATGCATTAATATTTCAAAATATTTATTTGATGACTTCGATCTGAGTCTTAATGGATGGGAAAAAACAACCAAGGAAGTAACAGTTCATTCCTTATACATCATAGATTTAAATACATTTCTATTAATAATTTTGTAGTTCTTGGGAAGAATGATATACAAAGCCGAAGCTCTTGAATACATGTATAAACTCTCTTCATTAATTCATGACTGTTACAAACAGTTTGTTGAAAACATTATACCCTATTTTGTATCGTCATTAAACAAAAAAAATAATGAATGCGAAAAAAGACGTGCGCACACATAAAAAACTCTTCAATGCAAAATAAAAATAGAAAAGTGTAAAAATGCAGGCGCTGAACATGAATGCAGCTGCCTGTTTCGACTTGCAGCAAAGTCAACAACAACAACGACAACAAGAACAGCGGCAATACGGCCATAAAAATTAAAAATAAAACTTACATAAATTTAGAAGGAACTCTGGCGGGCAGCGTTGCAGCGTTATTTGTCGCACTGCTCCCAAAATGCCTTTTATTTTTGGACAAACGGCAACAAGCGCAACAACTGCAACAGATGTTGCTACAGCCACAACAAATTGCAGTCGCAGCTCTATTTTGCAAGCAAACTGGCTTTGAAATTCAAAGTAGGAACAGGAGCTCTACACAAATGAAATGGCAGCGCTTAGCTTAAACAGCTTAAATGGCTTAAACGCCGTGCGACGCAATGCACCGCAACAATCAAATCTGAGAAGTTGAGACTTGAACAACTACAACGAGAGTTAATAGGTATTACACATAAACATAGATAAATATGTGCATAGATATGCTATAAGCAAGTTGGCCCAGTTAGATGCTTAAACAACAAGTAAGCATGTATCAGTCGAGCAACCCCGACTGGGTAATACTCGTCACAGTTAAACAAAAACAATTGAATAAGAAGCATTGGTCAAGAAGTCAGACAGAAGTTTGCAGTGATTGAACTGCGCAATTTCAAAACTTAGAAAGATATACAGCTTTTTCGATTTGTCATGCTCCCAATATACAAAGATCTATTCATGTTTTTTATTTATTTTATTTTTTTTTTTTTAGATTCTGAACAGGAGCATATACTCAAAATTTAAATTAGATATATAATATTAATATTATTATATTAGATTATAATATTTTTCTCTTTGCCCCGCCCCCCAGAGAACTAAACGGGAATAATACAGCATTCTTATAAAGTATAAAGAGGCTAACACGAGTAAATATTCCAATATACTTCATATACCCTTCTTTGGTATAAACAGAATTAGCAAAAATAAAGTAGGAGCATGGCACTCAGGCGCAACCGACTGCATAATACTCGTCACAGTCCATAAAGCAATTTCATTCGATATTTTTCGATTTCGCTTGATCGCAATAGATCAATCTATAAAGTAGCATGATTCCGCTGACTGCATAGCATGATGATCTTGACTCTGAAATTGTTTATAATAAGTTTTGTCATGTGTCCCCCTTGTGGATACCCATATAATATAATATATATATATATAGATATCATTTCAATTCTCTCCAAGCTAATACACTCGCTTCACTTTATAACCGAGCATGAAAAGCAAAGAAACAGTCGGCACTTGTCGCCATGGCCAAAATAAGTAGATTGGGAGTTGGGGGCCATCTATTTCTGCTGCTGCGATGTGGGTGTATATCAACGTGCGTATGTGTGTGTGTATGTGTGTGGGTGTAAGGCTTGTGGATGCCATTGGATGCTACGCCACTCTAAAATTCCAGGCACATACAGCACAATAAGCAGTTGGCAGCGGCGATGAGAACAAAAAGACAAGCAAAGACTCCAGCGAGTCATAAAAACAGAACGAGCGGGGCTTGTTTATACCCTAGGAATGTGACAAGTGTGCTTAAGGGGTATGCTCAACAATCGATTTGTTATTAAATGTTATATAGAGTTGTAAATTAATTTTGTTTATGTATTTCTTTTATTTTTATTTTTATTTTTTATTTTTTGTTCATTTTATTATTAATTTATTGATTGATTTATTATTATTTTATTGATTTTTCTATTATTTCAGATATTTTATTTGTTTATATTATTGATTTAATATAATTTAAGAGATTAGCGTATTATTTTATGGTACGAGTTAGCAGATCTTGCATTATTATAAATAAATAAATAATTATTAAAAAATAAATAAATAGAGAGTATTATCTCTCTATCTCTGTCTCTCCATCCCTATCTACCGAATGTATCATAGGGCTATATAATATATCAAAAATAAAATAAAAATGTATTATGAAATCATTTGAAATATATATATATATTATATTCATTAAAGTATTTTTTGAAATATTCAATATTAAATTAAAATATTATAAACTCTCATTAACTATCTCAGGGTATCTCAGCCCAGGGTATCTCAGCTAGTCGAGCAGAGTGAGTGCTCTGCTCAACTGCCAGGCACTAAGTTATTATTGTTGCTCTTTGTCGCTGTGGAAGACAACGGGTGGCAATGCGAACTGGGATTGGGATTGGGATTGGGATTGGGGATTGGGTTCGGGAGCTTAGAGCTTGCATATTTGGATTCGTTAGTGCGGCTCCAGCTGCGAGAAGCGTTGAGGCAAATTATATACAGGAAGTTTGCAAAAGCGACTGTGAGGCGAATGCCACCAGCAGCAGCATAATAATAGAAATAAGAAGTGCAAAGGACGCAACCGCTCGCAACTGTTTCGAGAATTCGCAGCAACAACAACAACAACAACAGCAACAGAGTTGGAGAAGTGTGGAAAATATTTGGTAAATGTTGTTAGAGTGTTTGGCGTTTGTGGCGCAACAAATTTGCACACAAAGAGACTTTCATAAAACATAAACAAAATATGCGAGTGTATGTGTGTGTGTGTGTGTGTGTGTGTGTGTGTGTATGTGTGTGTGTGTGTATGTGTGTGTGTGTGTATGTGTGTGTGTGTGTATGTGTGTGTGTGTGTCTGTCTGTGAGCGCTGAAAATGTTTATGAGCACTTTAGCTGGCCACTGTCCGCTGTTGTGCGGTCCCTGTCCGCCCATCATCAACATCATTCACATTTACGATGGAGCCCAACGGCCACCCACCCTCACCGAACTGGACGTCAACCCATCTACCAAATCTACTCCAATGGTAGCAAATTTCCCCTGCCTGCTGTATATCATACGGCGTACAGCATGCCGTGCAGCTTCTGGGGCTTTTGCTTCTTTATTATTGTCAATGATTTGCTTTTGGGCTCATAAAATGCAAGCAAATTGAATTTTTTCCCTTTTTTTTTGCTTTTTCCTTTTGCTTATCTTCGTCCTTTGCCGTTGGCTTTCCTGTTGCTTTTATTGTTGCTGTTGCTATGCTTATGGCTGTTGTTGTTGCTGTTGCTGCTGTTGCTGTTGCTGTTGCTGTTGCTGTTGCTGCTGTTGCTGCTGTTGCTGCTGTTTTAGCTCTTTTCCCTTTGGCACACGTGGCGTATGCTTAATTATGTTACTGCATATTGCGCATACGCCACGCTGAACGCTGCTTGCAACCGGAGATCAAAGCGGAATGCGAAGTGCGACGGTCAGGTTAGGTTGAATTAGTTTCAAATTTCATTATATTATTTGGCATTATGTTAGGTCAAGGTCAGTGCTATTGATCGAAGCGAATAGAAAGCTATGATATCTTCCAATGTTTTGAAGTTGGAACATCACAAATTTAGACAGCAAACTTGGAGCTCCTTCCTGACTCCTTAACCAAAAAAGACTTCATTGATTTTGGATTGCAAATGAGTATTATGCAGTCAGTAGCATCCCACAGCAACATTCACACTTGTTTGATTTGCATATCGCTTGGCATTTTATATAATATAGAAACTGAGTTTTATTATGTAAATTGCTTTCAAATATATTCAATTATCAGCCAATACTTATCAAGAATCTCAAAATGAAATCATTGGAATATTGTGTTGAATCTTTAATTAAAAGTAATACAATTGGATAAGCCCAAATAAATTATTCAGCAATTGAGAAACGTAGCTCGAAAGCGAATTATCCACTCAGAGCTACTTAATGGGAATCTGAAGTTTAGTTTCAAAGAAAACTATAATCGCCCGTTGCTTTGAAGTATAGATTACAGTAAATTAGATTCGAAGCTTTGTGCAATTGGCAACAGTAAAGGGGTGGATTCAGTGGGCGTAAACTTTTAGCCAATTTTAATTAGGGATTAAAGTTATTCAACAGGGGGCGAGAGCTGATACCCGATGCCCGATGCCCCATTCGCGGAGACAGTGAGAAATCGTAACTTGATTGCGTTCCGACACAAGAGAGACTAAAGAGCAAAGAAGCTAAATACAATTAAGCGAATCACACTTGACGAGCATTGTTGCGAAATGAGTTCAGTTTCAAGATTAAAGAGAGATATGTTAACATAGGAAGCCAATTACTTACCCAAGCGATTTCTCTGCTGCTCACGTTGCTTAGTTGATTTTTATAATAATATCAAATGGATTGCTATTTGTTGAGGTAAGTATTACCAGCTTTAATAATTACTATTATTATTATTATTATTAACTGTAGCAAGTTTTTTTTTATTTACGTAGAAAACGAAAGATAGTTCAGATATATAATATATATATATATATATATATTTTTTTTTTTTTTTTTCGATATTGCTTTCGAATTTCTTTGGCTTTTGCTTTTAGTTAGTTTTCACTTTGACTTTGGCTTGCAGTGTGGGCAGCATTATCAACATAATTATCATCATCATCAACAACATCATCATCATCATCATCTTGGGCATCATCAGCATCTTCAGCAACATGCACATTACTTTTATTATCTTCTCATCATACAATTTTTTTTATATATATACATATATATTCAAATATTAATTACAAAAACTTTCTGCACGTCACTTTTGAGGCGAACGAGAAAAAAATGTAAAAAAAAAAATTAAATATCAGACGAATTTTTCAATCGTATCGAAAGTGCGAAAACCGCGCTCTACACGTTCAAAAACCAAACCCTCATGCAAACACACACACACATTCATACAGATGCGGGGACACGTGCGCGTTCACGTTCGCGATTCGCGTTTTGGGCTTTTGTTCATTTAGTCGACTTGAGTTGAGTTTGAATCGTATTCGCGATGAGCTTTTGTCTCGCAGTCACGTTTATACATAATTATTCAATTATCATTTATTGCTGCATTAATTTTGCTTGCTAATCGCTGCTGCTGCTGGCGGTGCTTCTAGCGAGGCCTCGCATCCAGTTTTCATTTTCATCCATTAATTTCTCCCGCTGCTATCCGCTTAGATACTTCCAGGTCATTGAACGCGTTTAGCTTAACTTGAACTGAAACTGGAACTGGAACAGGAGCTGGAGCTGAAGCTGGAGCTGGAGCTGTTGCCCTCTTGGGCTTTACCTTTTCTGCTCTTTATTTTAGGGAATGGGCGTGCCTCGCTTACGGGCGGCTTTTTTTCTGTAATGCTGCAATGCCAACGGAAGGCAAAGAGGAAACGGAAATTTTTTATCGGCTTTTCAATAAATTTGCAACAAAATGAGGCAAATTGTGCACACGGCCAGTATATACCTCCCTCCCTCTCTCTCACACTCTCTCTCTCTCTCTCTCTCTCCCTCTCTCTACTTCTCTCTCTCTCTCTCTCTCTCTCTCTCTCTCTCTCTCTCTCTCTCTCTCTCTCTCTTTCACTTTCCTTCACTTTCACATTCTCTATGTGTGTGTGTATGTATACATACTTATACATTTTTATAATTTTATATTTCAGTAGCTACTTCAAATAAGCAATTGGCCATTTGGCTGCCTTTTGCCCATTTCCTCATCCTCGTTTAATTGAATTGAAGTATTTTTGCTCTGTCATAATTAGGGTACTTTATTTTTATAACTTCGAAACTCACAATGATAATATTGTGTAATATTTGTAATTCTATTTCTCACAACATTTTTGAAAATAACTGAAGAAATGTACTCTGAGTACATAAAGTAGACAAAAATAGATTAAAGTATCGGATTAGTCAAGCGACTCATATCTACATATTTATATTTCTATCTCTATCTCTATCTCTATCTCTATCTCTATCTCTATCTCTATCTCTATCTCTATCTCTATCTCTATCTCTATCTCTATCTCTATCTCTATCTCTATCTCTATCTCTATCTCTATCTCTATCTCTATCTCTATCTCTATCTCTATCTCTATCTCTATCTCTATCTCTATCTCTATCTCTATCTCTATCTCTATCTCTATCTCTATCTCTATCTCTATCTCTATCTCTATCTCTATCTCTATCTCTATCTCTATCTCTATCTCTATCTCTATCTCTATCTCTATCTCTATCTCTATCTCTATCTCTATCTCTATCTCTATCTCTATCTCTATCTCTATCTCTATCTCTATCTCTATCTCTATCTCTATCTCTATCTCTATCTCTATCTCTATCTCTATCTCTATCTCTATCTCTATCTCTATCTCTATCTCTATCTCTATCTCTATCTCTATCTCTATCTCTATCTCTATCTCTATCTCTATCTCTATCTCTATCTCTATCTCTATCTCTATCTCTATCTCTATCTCTATCTCTATCTCTATCTCTATCTCTATCTCTATCTCTATCTCTATCTCTATCTCTATCTCTATCTCTATCTCTATCTCTATCTCTATCTCTATCTCTATCTCTATCTCTATCTCTATCTCTATCTCTATCTCTATCTCTATCTCTATCTCTATCTCTATCTCTATCTCTATCTCTATCTCTATATCTATCTCTATCTCTATCTCTATCTCTATCTCTATCTCTATCTCTATCTCTATCTCTATCTCTATCTCTATCTCTATCTCTATCTCTATCTCTATTTCTTATTACCCATTAGAAAGCATCTCTATCCCATCCAGTTCCCCCATCTACTCCAACGTAACTTGTTTATTATTTCAAGTGTTTCATTCCCATACAGCACGGCACATTTATATTTTGTTTTACGTTTTGGAATCACAGGGACAGATCCTTTTTAGCATCCTTTCAGTCACATCCTAGGCTAGAACTTTGGTTTGACTATTCACATTTTATTTCCACTCTAGTTGCGTGTACTTTACATTTAGCTAGCAAACTGACTTTCTCTATTTACTGTCAGTTGCCACTTGCCCTTGCCGCACTTCTCACTTCTCTTTCACCTTGTACTGCCGACATCAACCACTCTTCGCCTTGTCTCTGTTACTCCATCTCTGTCTCTCTCCCTATCTCTGTCTCTGTCGTTGTTTTGGCTGCTGCCATCTTCCTTTTACTTAATGTTTTTCACAAGGCTTTTAAACTTGTCATGCATATTGATATAAGTAAGTAGAATTTGCCCTGCGGACTTCTCGCTGTCAGCATATTCCAGCAATAGCAAGCGTCTTACCTCCCTGCCCTCCTTCCACTTCAGCCTTCTTTCCAAAGTTCCCCCACACCATCTACTCTCCCACTCAATGCTTACAGCCGAATATGCAAACTCGACGAGAATTTCTCTATGGTCGCGAATTCATATCGCAATTTAACTGAATTTGAGTTGTGACGTCCGATGCTTTGACTTCAGATTGACTTTTACCGCGTGCACAAGTTCTTCTGCTTCATCTCTTTAAGTTTCTTAAGGCTCTCTAAGCTATCATATTGGATTTAAAATTTCTTCTCTCTTTAACTACAAATAGTTGGGATCATAGATATTAAATTAAATGGTAAATATGTTAAATTTTAATTTCCGTTACACTTCATGTATGTATGTCCTTTTCGCTTATATATTGTTTGGAAGAGGGTATTCCATAGCCGTAAGCTTTCAGCATGTTAGCTCTTCTTCTTTGACTTTAACTTTCTTTGAATTTGTTGCATTCAATAGGGGTATCTAGTTTTACATTTTGTTGTCATGATTGAAAGTCAGAAGTGGTTAAAATCTGATTTGATTGACTAGATGTTAATACCTATTATAACTATTTCCTTCAATAATTTTAAGATTTGATGAGAGTTCTGATTTAAATAGATATATTATATATACTATATATACTATTTATAATATACTAATCTCATGTCGATATTTATTTACTTCTAACCATTACAACTATCCCTTATGGATACAGGGTATGCAAAAAAGGAAAGTAATCTTTTCAAATAGAAGCTAACACTGTTCTTTTTTTTATCATGGTGTTACTCTGCAACAAAATGGCGAACTTGTCAGATGACACACACACACACATACACAGAGACAAATTTCAAGGACATTTTGGCAGTGCGCAAAATACTAGATAGTACCAAATAGACTTTAACCCTAAGCGCAACCGAAACCGAAAACCAAATTCACATTAAAATAACATTTGATGAAGCATTTCAAGAAACCAGCAACAAGAATTCACATGTGAAAGTCATAAAATTAAAAAAAAAAAAAAAAACACACACACACACACACACAAAATACACATAGAGTAGATAATTATGCCTATGATTGTATAGAGTCTGGGGTTCCTGCAGTGTTATGAATATGAAAATGATTTTTAACGAGGCGACACGTCGAGAAACGTATGTATCTATAAGTAAATGTATCTGGAAGATAGCTGCAAATTTGTTGGACGCTGTCTCTCGATTTACGTCACTACAGTTTTATGGCTCTTTAAATACTAATTAAAGACGCTCAGTTTTCTTTTCAGTTTTTTTTTTTTTTTTTTTTTTTTAGATTATTCAAATAAATATTATACTAGGTGGCCGCCAAAAGCATGAATCAAGTAGGTGGCGTATGGGGGCACCTACCTCAAATAGCACAGCAGCGCAGCGCATCAACAAGCAAAACCAAAAACCAACAGGAGAAAAAAATCTGTATTAGCCCAAAATAAAAAAAAATAAAAATTGAAACAACAAATTTAATGTGTAGAAAGATTTTGAAAACAATTCTTTAAAGGCCGCGAGACACGCCGAGGAGTTCTTAAGCATATCCAAGGAGAGAATTTGCACCAGAAAAAAAATACAACTGTAAAAAAAAAGATTTCTTTCGGTTTAGTTTCTTGAGAACCGTTAGGCGCTATGCAAATGAGCGTTCTTCCTCTTTCCCATGCATTGCAATCGACAGCCACAACGACGACGACGACGACGACGACGACGACGACGACGATAACAGTGACGACTACGACGACGGCGGCGACAACAACGGCAACGGCAACGGCAACGATGACGGTGACGGTGACGGTGACGGTGACGGCGACGACAACGCTTGCGTTGGCTGCTGCGACGTCGACGATGGCGGCTACTAACACAAGGCAAGCGCTGAACGGCTCTGCGACAGCCTCTGCGGCTCTAGAGGCTCAACAACGGTTAACTGCTGCGTGCTGCGTTTGGCGTGTGGCGGCTGCTGGTGTTCTTGCTGCTGCTGCTACGTGCTGCTGCGTGCTGATGCGAATCGTTGCGTTCGCGTTCGCGGCTCTTAACATCGCGGCGTATACCCAACGACTATTTGGCCACGGACGCAGCGGCCGTGCTGGAGACCCGCCTGAACGATTCCGCTGCCGCCGCTGCAGGTTCGGCAAACGCACGACGCGTACGCTGAGCGAATCCGAAACGTAAATTGGCATCCGAATCGCTATCCGAATGCAGTCGCAGTCGCTGCCGATGCCACTGCCTCAGTCACTGTCAGCAGCAGTTGATGATGCTTTCACCTTGAGCTTTTGCCACTGTCGTGCTCTGTGCCTAATGCGATTTTTGTATCTTCATAGGCAGCAGCGACTGCGGCAGCAACAGCAACAGCGACTGCGGCTGAAGCAGCATCGGTATTCGCTTTCGATATCGAAAATTGAAAAGCTTATGCGCCGCAGCGTGGCGACAACAGCCGAATTTGAAGGTCAGGCGGCAGTCGGCAGTGTTTGTGCTTTTTGTGAACCGAGCCAGCAGCAGGCGCAACAATCCGTTGCAAATGCCACCAACTGTGGCAAAATGCCGGCAAAAGCTCTTCCGACACGTATCCTTCTTTGTCAACGACGACGGGAAGTAAATGGGACAACGCGGCAGCCGCAACGCACTGCAGCAGCGCATTTTCGAAATTCCATATTCCATTTATGTGAGCTAACGGAAAGCTATTCGTGAAAGCTTTTGCGAAGCTTTACTCAACGGATTCCACTTCAAATTAAATACGAATCTCAAATGGACTTGAATGACCGTTAAGAATAGTTACGATAGACTTCCTTACTTTAAATTTATATACTCTTTCAAGAAATGAAAAAAAAAAAAAAAACAAGTAAGAAGGAACAAGTCGAAACGGCTCGACTACGAGATACCCTGAACCCTGCAAAGAAATTAATATTCTTCTGCTGCGTAAAGCACGTATAAGCGCTCGCTCTGCTATCCGCGCAGTTGTTGCCGTGGCCTGGGGTTGCGTTGGGCTGAACTTTGGACGCTTAACTCCATTTCTAGATGGACTATCTTCATGAAACTTTCAGAATATATTAATAGCATTCAAGTGTATCTATTTATTTATTAATCTATTTATTACAAGTCTCTAGTATTTAAAATACGTTTTTTGGGGGCGAAGAGGGCGTGACATACAAAATCTAAAAATTACGAAATCTACATATCAATAATATATATACAAATTTGAAGTCTCTAGCTTAAATGGTGTAAAAATTATGCTCGAAAAACATAAAACAAGTAAACAAGTTTTCGAAAATAAACTAGTACTGCGTAACTAACATACGAGTATTCATGTGAAATTTCAGCTCTCTAGCTTTTGTAGTTTCCGAAATCTTGACGTTCACATGGACGGACAGACGGACAGAGCTATATCAACTTATTTTTTTGTGTAGATCAAGAATATATATATATTTTATGGGGTCTGCGACCTCTCATTCTGCCTGTTACATACATTTTCACAAAACCAATATATTCGGAATTCCCACTTTCCCATTTTCATTGGGTTCAGGGTATAAAAACAGTATATGGATTTTATGCACTGTCCGTTGGTCCGTCCGCATTATAATAATCATTATTATAGTTAGAGTTTTTAAAATTTGTAGCATATGTTTACTGGAGAGCAACCCTGTCCTAAGATGTGACAGGCAATGTTTTTGTAAGCCTAAGGAATCACCACTATGAAAGGTAAAGAAATACTGGGAAATACAAATCCATACACTCGGGTATAGAAATACTTACGTCTTTCATAGAATTAGAGGATAGTTCTCTAAGTCTTGCATGCCCAGTTCGGGTATTCCTTAGACAATGTCTATATTTAATATCAGTGTTGCCAAAGCAGATTTTTTCCCGTCAAATCTGGCCTCTTAAAAATTCAATTGCGGGAAAAATTCCAAAACAGCGGACAACGGGAATTCTGTTTTTTTTTAATATATTGCTTTTCCACTTTTTTTTTACTGAGCAATTTAAAATTTTTTAGATAATGTATGTACAATGCAGTGTCATGTGTGTAATGGATCTGGGAGTTCTGTGAAGTTTCACAAAACGAAATGTTCTATTATTATTAGAAACGTTTCTTGTATAACCTTACCTTGCTTGATATTTGCGATACAAAACATAGCATTCTGAGTGACGAATACTTATATATGTAAGTGTAGACGAAATGCTGCCGTGACTAAAAGTTGCCAAAACTTAAAATATATTAAAATATGATTGGCACTATGGAAGAATGCGATAAAGGACGAAACACTGAATTATTTGTAAACAAGTGAGAAGTCTCTAGTCGAGACGGCTCGACTACGATATACCCTGAACCCTGCAAAAAAAAAAAATTCTTCTTCACGCACGTATAAGATATATATATATATAGATATTATAAATATGCAGATTTTGTAATTTTTCGATTTTGGATGCCACGCCACCTTCGCCCTCAATTTGAAAGAAAACGTATCTCAAATACTAGGGACTTGTAATTTAGCAAATAGACACATTTGAATGCAATTAACATATTTTGAAAGTTACATTAAGATAATCCACCTTGAAATGGAGTTATAAGCGTTTAAAGTTCAGCCCAACCCACCCCAAGGCACGGCAGCAACTGCACAGTTAGCATAGCGTGCGCTTATACGTGCGTATTTTTGCAGGGCTCGTATCTCGAAGTCGAGCAGTCTCGACTAGAGCTTTCTTACTTGTTTAGATAAGAGATTATTTATTCATTTAAGTATATATTGGCAAAATCATAACTTCATTTAGAATAGTTAGAAATCAACTATCTAATGAAAATTGTCTTTAAATCATTTGAAATATATTTACATATACATATATAAACTTTCTGCGCTTTACTTTCTGTCAGGAAAAAGCTCTTTGTAAATAGTTAGCAGCAGGCTAAGCTTAACGGCTGCCATGACACCGAATCGGATGCAAATGTAGCCGTTGCCTTGGCAAAGATAGAAAACAAGCAACAAATTCAACAGTTGCCTGGCAAAGCCTATCAAACATTTTCCTTATATATATATAGATATACCAATTAAATTTATATGTATACATATTTATATATCTAAATATATCTATATTTAATTGATTCCTCTACACAGCCGAGTAATATATGTGACAAGTTGTTGGCCAGTTGAGTGAGCACGATGGAGCAGAAAGAAGATCCCGAAAACACAGTTGTCCGCGAGCCGGAAAAGACCCGACATGTCGACATGTACGTTGATAGCGACAAGGAGGATGAGAACCCCATCCAGAAAGTTGTCCAAGTACGCCAGAGTGCGGCCACAACTCCCAGGCCTGGGCCCAGCGTATTGAGGGATTCCATGCGCAAAAGTCGACAGCGGAGTTTTCGGGCGATCTTCAAGGATCGGCCAACCAAGTCACTCACCGATGCCAATCTACAGATTAAAACGGGCGCTTCACTAATACCCGACCTGAACCTGATCATTAATCGCATGCGCAGCATGAAGGATGACAGCTTTGTGTATTTGGACTATATGCTGCCTAAGGAAAGCGAATACTTCACTCCGTACAGTCTGCGCGAGGTCGAATATTCTAATTTAAACATCTATAAGCCCTACTATACGGTAACACGGCATGGCGTCACCTATTGGCGTGTCTCCGAGAACTTCTTCACGCCGCTCAATCAATGGCAACAGGAGTTCCAGCAGTTCCTGAGCATCATTCAAATACGCACCTTCTCCATCTTTCGCTTGTGGAAAGGCTTCAAAGTCTGGGAAAAGACAATAAAGTGGCGAAAATTGAACTACGCCCGCAACCACTTGCAGAATAATCTATTTATCGTCATACCCCAACTGGCCAAGGCTGTTCTTCGGATGCGATCCGATCTTGTTGTCCTGGAGCGTCTCAGCTTTGTCAATACGGAAAATATTGAGGAATGGCATCCCTTCTACTTTCTGGAGCTCCATATGCGCATCTACGAGCAGCTCAACTATCTGTTCCACGAATTTCGCACTTTCGTGGGCAGAGCTTTATGTGTGTATAGTTCAAATATTTTTATAGGGATATTCCCGTTGAATATAACATTTCCTTTAACTATAGATCGTTCATGCACTGAGGCCATTATGGCACGTGGCTTCTATCCGGATGATGAGATCAATTATTATCCATCTGTCAAGAAAATGCGAGAGGCACACAGCTTTATGGACAGAGCGCGGAAGCGAGCCTTTTGCAAGACCCTAACCAAGTAATTTTGAACTTCCTCTGATATATGATTTATAGTAGTATAGTAATCCTTCTAGTTGTACTCTCTAAATATCACATTATTGTCTAACTGTTGACGTTCTTCTCGCTCATCGGCAGTTTTCTCACCTACTGCGATATGATGTTGTATCAAGCGCTTTACCGTGTAACAATTCAGAGCTATGATGAGCTGCATCAGGCGTTCGATGATCACGCCAAGGTGGCACCATCGGAAGAGGAAATTATGAGTCATGCTCGCCTTGACACGAAAATCGAAAAGACCCGTCCACCCGACGCCCCTCAAACCCCATTTTTCATAGCACAGTTGCGTCTTCTGCCTGATCGCATTGAGGTGGAGCCATTGGAGGATGTCTTGAAGCTGATCTTTCAGCGCATTACAGGCTTGATCTTGGAAACTGTGCTGGACATACCGCCTTTTACCACTGATTCGGAATTTAGCCAATATACAGCGTAGGCTATCGAAGTGCATAGCAAAAATTGCCCGATCCAATCCATTTCCTGTTTAATTTAATTTTAGGCCATCGATTATGGGTCGTCAGGAGGAATGTCTGTATCAGTCAGCGCCAGAATTGACTTTTCTATTGAAGCAAGATGCCACGTTCACTTTCAACCGGTAAACTTAACTCGTATTAGCTCCAAATCGTATCACCTTCTACAATCTTATTCGTGCAGTAAAGATATCTTTGTATTGATTCGCTCGGCATACGAGTTGGCTCATCTTTATACGAAACGCTTTCATTCAATTCGGGAGAACTATGAGATTGATGCCACCACAGACCCGGAAGAGCTTAGCAGCGAAAAGGGTAAGCATATATATTCGATTAAATAACATTTAGTAGAAGACTTTTGGGAGCATAGTAAAGGAAAAGTAAATTATAAGGAATTGCACTCCTGCAATCTAGTCAGATATTTCCGAATAAGTCGGAATATGAAGTAAATAGCTATGGCTTTAATTGCTATAATAGGCTATTATAGAAATAATAGGAAGCCTAGATCAAAAATATATAGTTTATACATTCAAATGTATATATATAAATATATATATACGTGGCTGTCCGCAAAAGTTAATATCCTTTATATTTTTAGAAATAGTAAAGCTTTTCTTGAATACATTTTATTTTTAATTTGACAAATAGTTTTGGTGCATCTCTGATGGCGTATCATTGAAAACTCCTTGTATTATCCACAATCTTAGAGCACTCGTTTCAGATAGACCACAAATTAAAGAATTATCGGGTGTGCATTCATGTAGTAGATACTGTAGCATGTTTGAATTAATATGCATATCCATGCACAAATTAAATTATTTGTATTTAACACACAAACATTCCACTCTCATACATATGTATATACTATAAATGTTCAATTAACAATGTTCAACACATGAACATACTGTACTAAATTGCATTATAATATACGTACATACATATCTACATATGTACTCATATGTAAGTAAGTAAACATCTAAGTATGTATGTAACTTAACAATTAATTTACACACACACACTAAACACAGTATTCAATGCGTTTTCTGCCGCGGTCAACACTAAACTGAGAAAATTGCAGCATTTTTAAGCTGCTCTCGCTGCGACATTAACGGCACTAACAAAAGCAGCAATGGTGATTACAGTTATTTGTGCGCCAATTTCTTAGTTTTGCATGACACAGTGGCATGAAAATATGCGAACAGTTGGCGTTTATATACACATGTTATGTTAAGTTAATGCATAATCAGAGAATTGTGACTATTGAAAAATTAATTTAGACATTTTAATTTAAACTTATCTTAAATTTACTTGAATTAAATTCAAATATGCTCCATATCTGCAGCGGGTCCAACAACATAATTATATTTATATTGAATTTAATCAATTAATTTCTTAACATATTTAATTATTAAGGCTTTTTCTTAAAAATAAAAATTTTGGTGACCCATCCAATATTTTTCATAGTCGTTTCTATTTGTTATGCATATTTCAATATAATTTTACCATTGTTTATTATGTTTTGCACCACTGTGCACAGCAACAAGGACAAAGCAAATTTGGAGACAATTGAGTCCAAAGCGCAAAGCATAACGCAATTTAGTGAGCATAAAAACAATGAGTGTAAAGGGGATAGAAGGGTATACCTATGTATGTATGAATATAGTAATGTATGTATGTATGTAAGTAATATTGTATATATGTGTATGTAAAAGAGAGAGGAAATAGCTCATAGGCAAATCGAAATGAGGTGTCAGCAAGAAGTGCATCTGTGAATGGGCTGGGCAGAGTAAGAGAAAGGCTTTTGATATACATATGTAGATATGTACATATGAATATATTTCTTTTTACAGATATCTTCTCTATTATCAAATTGCTCTTATTTCTTCTCTTAATACTTTCCACTCTCCTTTGCAGACCTCACGGCGCTGCGCAACTATTGCGATCGCTATTGCAACAATCTGAGAGCATTAGATGGTATTCTAGATCACGTATACTTGGGTCTCTTGAAATTGGGTCAGAGCGGTTTTAAGGATGCGGTGACGCCCGTCTGTCAGCGCTTGCAAAGTGTTTTGGCCATTTACTTACCCCAGCTAGCCGAGGAAGAAACTACGAAGCTATATGAGGATGCCCAGGACTTTTATGGCCGCATTGGCTATGAGCCTGATACAACGCTTTCATTGGTCGCGCATCTCCGCTTCCTTGACAATTGTCACTTGGAGCTTGATGAACTCTTCCTCGTTATTGACTATATACATGATTTGTTGCTAATCATCAAGGACTTCAATATACCAATCGACGACGAACGCAAAGAGGACTACATGGACACCGAAGACTATCTGAATCGCACCAGAGAAACACTGGCCGAGATTTTGGAGAAACGACAGGATTTCATCAATCAACTGGACGAAGCAATGCAGGACGATATTATTAATCTTAAGGAAAGCATACACGAAGTAGCTATCCAGGCCATAGAAGAATGGCTGCTCATGGTAAGTTCTGGTATGGCTGTACTCTCAGATTAATATCTTGCTATAGTAGATGAACGCATTAAGTTAGAGTATTATTTGATGTCAAAAAAGTATGCTTACTTTTCTGACTTTAGGATGTCTCACAGCCACACATTTAATTTTCGTTCTATTCACATCCACAGAGCAAATCAGATCGTAATACAGTTACTGAGAAGCTCGACGATATGCTGAGCCGGATGAATGAGTGCCGGGAGCGAGCTGATGAGCTACTTGGATATCAAAAGGAGTTCCGGATTGATCTGACCATGTATGAGGAGATGGACGAGGGTTTCTACAACATACGACAGCGACAAAATCTATACAAAACATTAATAGACTGGGAAGAGTCGCTTGCCAGTTGGATAGCTGCAGATTTTAGTTCTCTGCCCGTGAATGAAATGTTGGAACTCAATGCAAAAACTATTAAGAACTGTATGCAGTTCCAAAAGTATTTACCAGCAAATGATATAGTGCCCGTCCTACAAAAATCTGCCGAAGAGTTTAAGGAGAAATTGCCGGTTATTGGCTATCTACGTAATCCTAATCTACGAGCGGTAAGCACCCAGAATATGACAATAAATTAAATTCCCTTTTTTATTACTCTTGAAATTAATACTATCTTTCGAACAGCGTCATTGGACAGAGATTGAAGAGCTGCTGAACCGCAAGTTCTTCCAGGAGCCGAACATCAAGATTGCCACCTATGATGAGGTACACGCCTTTGATGATGAGAACAATGCCGAGGCGCTTATGCAGATCTCCTCGCAAGCAACTGGAGAAACGCAGCTGGAGAACATGCTCAAGGGCATTGAGACGATGTGGAAGGAGACTGAACTCTTCATCGTATCGCATCATGATCAGAAAGATGTCTTCATTCTAGCCGGTACAGAGGAGCTGCAGGCGGTGTTAGACGATGCCAACGTGAATATCAATACCATAGCCGCATCCAAATTCGTGGGTCCCATCAAATCACGTGTGGAGGAGTGGACAACGGCTCTGGATCAATTTGGCAAGACATTTGGTAGGTGCATTAGCTTATGTAGCTGGAGAGCATGTACTAACTATTACTGATTACATAGAGGCTTGGATGGATTGCCAGGGAGCCTGGATCTACTTGGAGGCAATCTTTGCCTCAGCTGACATACAACGCCAGCTACCCCATGAAGCCAAAATGTTCAATCAGGTGGACAAGAACTTTAAGGAAATACTACGTCAGGCCAAGAAGGTGGCGTTGGCTCTACCCACCATGTCCAGCATAGAAGTCTACAATATGCTTATGGAGGACAATCGCTTACTCGATGCAATATCACGTGGCCTAGAGGCCTATTTGGAAGTAAAGCGTGTGGTATTTCCCAGGTAAGAGACTCATCGCTCAATCTTTCATTTAAATCAAGCGGATTTTTATTGTAAATCTGTTACCCAGATTCTACTTTCTTTCCAACGACGAACTGCTCGAAATTCTCGCCCAGACGCGAATACCTCAAGCGGTGCAGCCGCATTTGCGCAAATGTTTCGATGCCATCTATCGCTTAGAGTTTGGTCAGAAGGAGGGTGGCGATGGCAAGATGGTAGCGACAAATGATATAATTGCCTTCCTATCGCCCGAGGGTGAGAAACTACAGTTCGGCAAAGGGCTAAAGGCTCGCGGTGCCGTCGAAGAATGGCTTAGCAAAGTGGAGGATGCAATGTTTGTGTCGGTTAAGCGTTGCATGCGCTTTGGTTATCAATGCTATGCAGCCAAGGATCGCGACGAATGGTTTCAAGATCATCCCAACCAAGTTGTACTCACCGTCTCTCAGGTACAGTGGGCCGCCGACATTCATCGCATATTCGAGGCCAAAGATGCGAATTCGCAAAAGACCGTTGACAGAATGATGAAATTTGAGTCCAAGTGTCTGCAGGATCTTGGCGCCCTGGCGGCCCTCACGCGCAAAAATATTACATCGCTATTGAGAAAGATCCTCTGTGCACTAATTACCATCGATGTCCATGCCAAGGATTCCGTGCGCATGCTTATCGAAAAGGGCGTCCACAATCCGTAAGTATGCAATACAAATGTATATCTTATCTGACGGTAATTACCGTCTACCGTCTCCGGTCTACTGCGCGCCCTATCTACCAGATATAAACTCTTAATTTGAGTTGGAGGATTTTCTTACATGCCCTAAGCCGTATAACTTGATCAAATTTTGTTCGCTAATTCTTTGCTTTTCAAAAATATTTATAGAAATTTATTTGGTTCTTGAGCACTACCGTTTAAGCTAAGGACTGTCAATCAATAATCAGTTATAGCTACAGAGAAAATACAGAAAACCCGTAAATTTTTTTAGACTATAGTAAATACATCACAATATAGCAAAAGTTGATTGCATAGACTTCAATATTAATTGTATTTGTGATTACCTTTAATTGATTTTTCTCTTCCTCATCAGTTTAGACTTCAATTGGTTGAAGATGCTGCGCTTCTATTGGGCTGTCGAGAACGAAGCGGTGTTCTCTCGCATGGCCGCAGCCAATATACCCTATTATTATGAGTATTTGGGCGCTGGAGGTGTGCTGGTGCTGACACCGCTAACGGATCGTTGTTATCTCTGTCTGATGGGAGCCTTTCAAATGGACTTGGGCGGTGCTCCTGCTGGCCCGGCTGGTACGGGCAAAACGGAGACCACCAAAGATTTGGCCAAGGCCTTGGCAAAACAGTGCGTCGTATTCAATTGCTCTGATGGTCTCGACTACAAGATGATGGGTCGCTTCTTCTCTGGCTTAGCACAGTGCGGCGCCTGGTGCTGCTTCGACGAGTTCAATCGAATTGATATCGAAGTGTTGTCTGTGATTGCCCAGCAGTTGATTACCATACGAACGGCCAAGGTCATGAAAGCTAAACGGTAAGCCAATCGAAATATATATATTTTTAATACTAACAATAGCTTTTGGATATGATCAATTTCTATGAAACCTCAATATCGGTTAGCATAAAAAATCCTTTTGCACCAAGTAGTTTTTATATCCAAAGTCCTTTGAACATTGCTAAAGCAGTAATATTACTGAAGAATGTTTTAAAAATGCTTTTGATTCACCTAACATTTTTGCCTTCTCACAACTCCTTGCTTGAAGAGGCTAATCTAGAAAATGCTTTTGATTATTCCAATTTTTGTATTCTTATTATCTTTGCATAGTTTCATGTTTGAAGGTCGCGAAATCAAGATAAATCACTCCTGCTGCGTCTTCATCACCATGAATCCGGGTTATGCCGGCCGTACAGAGTTGCCGGACAATTTGAAGGCACTCTTCCGTCCCATATCTATGATGGTGCCCGACTATGCGCTCATCTCCGAGGTTATCCTGTATTCGGAGGGCTTTGAGGATCCAAAGATATTGGCCCGCAAAATGGTGCAAATGTACCAGCTGTGCAGTCAGCAACTCAGCCAACAGAATCACTACGATTTCGGTATGAGAGCCGTCAAATCTGTGCTGGTCATGGCTGGCGCTCTGAAGCGAGCCGCACCCAATCAGCGGGAGGACATAACACTAATTGCCGCATTGCGTGACTCGAATATACCCAAGTTCTTGGCAGATGATGCTATACTGTTCCGCGGCATACTTAGCGATCTGTTTCCGGGCGTCGACCTGCCCGACTCACAGCATCCTCATTTGGAGGAGAGTCTGCGCATCGGCCTACGCCAAAAGAATCTGCAACCAGTGCCAACCACAATACGAAAGTGCCTTCAGCTATATGAGACAATGTGTGTGCGTTGGGGCGTCATGACAGTGGGTCCCACGGGTGGGGGTAAATCGGTGGTGCTGCATGCATTGGAGTTTGCGTTGGCGCATTTGTTCGAGAACGAGGTGCAGGATCCAAACTTTCGGCCAGTTGTCATACAGACAATGAATCCCAAGGCTGTTAGCATGAACGAGCTGTACGGCTATGTGGATCCGAAGACCTTGGAGTGGCAAGATGGTCTACTAGGTCTTGCAGTGCGCGTTGCGACTCTAGTGGAGGGTAAATTATCTAATTATTTCGGAATAATTCAAATAACTTTTGATTCCGTATTCACACAGAGGAAATTCATCAGTGGATCATGTGCGATGGCCCCGTAGATGCCGTGTGGATTGAGAACTTGAACACTGTCCTCGATGATAACAAGATGCTGTGTCTGGCCAACTCCGAGCGTATCAAGCTAACGGCTTGGATACACATGCTCTTCGAGGTACAGGATCTGTTGCAGGCCTCACCAGCGACAGTTTCTCGTTGCGGCATGGTGTACGTCGATCCCGGAGATCTGGGCTGGATACCACTGGTTGATACCTGGCGCGAAGTTGATATGGGCAAGAAGCTGAACGCAAATCTGTCCGAGTTTCTATATCAGCTCTTTATCGGTTATTTCGAGAAGGCGCTCAAGATCGAACGCAAACGCGCATCCTATACCATACATCAAGTGCTCGGCTCCAAGGTTCGCCTCTGCTGTTCCTTGATCTCCTCACAGCTCGAGGGCGTGAACTGGTACTCACTGGGAGAAGAGCCTGCCAAAAATCTGCTCACGAAGATCTTCACATGGTGTGTGCTCTGGGCAATTGCATCCAATTTAAAAGATGCGGAAAAATTGTCCTTTGAGGATTATTGGGGCAGGGCCATGGCCGTGCATCCAAATATGGAGTAAGTACCTCAAAAGCAAATCTCGAAAATAAATCTTTATAACAATTTCTTTCTTCCTTTCAGCATGCCACAACGCTCCTTGTGGAACTATCGCGTCGATTTGGAGAATAACGATTGGGGTAACTGGAATGACATAATGGCCAAGTTTGTTTTCAACTCGGATATATCCTACTATGACATGCAGGTACCGACCGTGGATACCACTAAATACGGGTAAGCGAATGTCAATAAAACTGGTTCGAGTACGATTTCATGTAACTATAAATTCCTTTTAGCTATGTCGCTGATCTTCTCTTCAAACGCGACTTCCCTGTCATGGTCACCGGGGAGACGGGCGTGGGCAAAACTGTGCTGGCTATTAGTTGCATGAAGCGACTGGCCGAGGGCAAGGTCATACCGGTGGTGCTCAATTTCTCGGCACAGACGAGCAGCATACGCACACAGGAAATGATCGAGGGACCGTTGGAGAAGCGTAAAAAGACCCAGTTGGGCGCACCAGTTGGCAAAACAGTTATTATCTTCATTGATGATGTCAATATGCCCAAACTGGATACCTACGGCAGTCAGCCGGCCATTGAGCTGCTCAGGTTTGTGCTTAAATAAAATATATTGAGGGAACCTAAAGCCTAAGTCAACCCAACCCAACCCAATTGCAGGCAGTATTTGGACTTTAAGGGCTTCTACGATCGTGAGAAACTCTTCTGGAAGGATATTCTGGATGTGGTATTGGGCTGCGCTTGTGCTCCCCCCGGAGGTGGACGTAATTTGTTAACGCCACGATTTGTGCGGCATTTTGCACTCTTTTCGCTGCCCAAACCCAACGAGGAGACACTCTCACAAATCTTCAACGGTATTCTGATGGGCTTCTTGCAAACGTTCTCGTCCGCTATTCGTGCACTGTCAGAGTCGATAGTCAATGCCTGCGTGGATGTCTATATGCGTGTTACGAAAGTAATGCTCCCCACTCCGGATCGATCACATTATATATTCAACTTGCGAGACTTGTCCAAGTGTATACAGGGCATATTGCAGGCGAATAACATGTACTACAATTTGGAGAATCAGATTTTACGTCTGTTCTACCACGAGACGACGCGCGTCTTTCACGACCGTCTCATCAACTTGGAGGATAAAGCGATCTTTCGCCAGCTGATGAACGATGTGTGCATATATCATTTCGGCCGCGACGTTGTCGCACTCGATGAGCCTCCTATACTCTTTGGCGACTTTATGATATTTGGAAAGCCGAAAAACGAGCGCGTATATGAAGAGGTCAAAGATCACACCAAATTGGAGAGCGTACTCAACGATTATATTGCCGACTACAATTCGATGGCTGTGGGCAAGTTTATGAAATTGATTCTTTTCCAAGATGCCATGGAGCATACGGTACGGTTGGCTCGCCTACTGCGTAGCGATCGTGGGAATGGCTTGCTCGTGGGCGTTGCCGGCATGGGCAAGCAATCGCTGACCCGACTAGCCTCGCATGTCAACGAATACAATTGTTGGCAGATTGAGATGAGGCGGAACTACGATCTCAGCGCCTTCCACGAGGACCTGCGCGTTCTTTATCGAATTGCAGGCGTAAGTACCAAGCCAATTCATAAATCCTATATATTTCTGTAGCTCATGTTCACATGTTTCCCTTTAGATTGAAAATCAGCCGGTTACCTTCTTGCTGATTGACAGCCAAATTGTTGAGGAGGAGTTTCTGGAGGATATTAACAATATTCTCAACTCTGGCGAGGTGCCAAACTTGTTTGAAGGCGATGAGTACGAGAAGATTATACTGGATGCGCGTGATGCCTGCAATGCGTCCAAAAAGGACGAGGTAATTTGTAAATTATATCAAAAATCTAATACAATATAATTGATCTAAACAATTTACTGACAGAGTTGCCCACGCGATGAGATCTACAAGTTCTTCATCAATCGTGTGAGAAACAATCTGCATGTGGTCATGTCAATGAGTCCAGTGGGTGATGCATTCCGACGACGCTGCCGCATGTTCCCCTCGCTGGTTAACTGCACCACAATCGACTGGTTCACCAGTTGGCCCACTGAGGCCTTGTACTCCGTTGCCCTGGGCCTGCTCACAAAGATAGCACCCAACTATAACGAGAGGGTGGCTCTGGCAAGCACCACCGTGTTTATGCACAAGGTACGTACCTAACATTTCATGCAGAAAGCTTCAAGGATCCTTACTGAATCCCGCAGACCGTCGAGGATGCCTCTGTTCGTTTCTACAAGGAGATGAAGCGGCACTACTATACGACGCCCAGCAGCTATCTAGAGCTGCTTAAGCTATACGAAACTCTGCTTAAGATTAAGACGCAGGAAATTATAGCTAAACGGAAACGCATTGCCAGCGGTCTTAACAAATTGCTGGAGACGAACGAAGTGGTATGTTGATCACGTTTATATTCAAAAACGTTAATCTCGGGTATAATTAAAGCTCTTTTTTCCGTCTTTAAGATTGCAGTAATGCAAAAGGAGCTGGAAGTGATGGTGCCTCAGCTGGACGAGAAGTCAGCTATGATGAAGTCCTTGGTGGACAATCTAACCAAGGAGACCAAGCAGGCGGACGCTGTCAAGCAGGGCGTCATGGAGGATGAGGCCAATGCGAAGGAGAAAGCAGCCATTGCCCAGGCCATATCCGCAGATGCCAGCAAGGATTTGGAGACAGCCATGCCAGCTCTGCGTGACTCCGAGGAGGCACTAAAAGGTCTCACTAAGGCCGACATCAATGAACTGAAGTCATTTACTACACCGCCAGCCCTAGTGCAGTTCTGCATGGAAGCTGTTTGCATTTTATTGGGTGCAAAGTAAGTAGAGCACATAATCTATATATGAAATAAATCTGATTTCATCTTGACACTAGACCCACTTGGGCATCAGCCAAGGCCATTATGGCAGACATTAATTTCATCAAGCGACTCTTCGAGTACGACAAGGAACACATGAAGGACGACGTCGTCAAGAAAGTCAAAAAGTACATTGAACATAAAGATTTTGTGCCCGCTGTGAGTATAGTCAAGATTATATACGGACTGAATTTGATCATTTGTTTATTCACAGAAATTCGAGAAAGTATCGAAAGTAGCCAAGTCTGTGAGCATGTGGGTCATTGCCATGGATAGCTTCAACAAAGTCTACAAAGTGGTTGAGCCAAAGATCAAGCGAAAAGAAGCAGCCGAAGCGGAGCTCAAGGAAGTGATGAAGGTGCTGCGCCAAAAGCAAAAGGAGCTCGCTGCTGTCGAAGCAAAGATACAATCGCTGCGTGACAGCTTGGAGGAGAAACAACTCGAGTTTCAGGCCATACAGGATAATGTGGATCTCACGTATGGGCGAATCAATCGTGCCGGACGACTCACCTCTGCATTGGCCGATGAGCAGGTACGTTGGCGAGACACTGTCAAGTCCCTCACAGCTGATCTGGGCTGTGTACCCGGAGACGTGCTGGTGGCTGCTGCCTGTGTCGCCTATTTGGGCGCCTTCTCCAATCAATATCGTCGAGATATGAGCCAACTATGGGTGGACAAATGTCGAGAGTTCACCATCCCGTCCAGCAAGGAGTTCAACTTGCTTAAGGTTCTAGGCGATGCGTACGAGATGCGCCAATGGAATGTCGATGGTCTGCCCAAGGATAACATATCCATTGAGAATGGTATCTATGCGACGCGTGCCTTACGCTGGGCCCTCATGATAGATCCACAGGAGCAGGCCAATCGCTGGATACGCAACATGGAGAAAGCCAACAATCTGCAGGTCATCAAGATGACGGACTCCTCGATGATGCGTGTGCTAGAGAACAGCGTACGACAGGGCAATCCAGTGCTACTGGAGGAAATCGAGGAGACCATAGATCCCTCGCTGCGTCCCATACTTCAGCGCGAGACGTACAAGTCGGAGGGACGGATCTATCTGAAGTTGGGCGATCAAGTCATTGACTATGATGACAATTTCAAACTGTACATGACCACAAAGCTACCCAATCCCCATTATCTTCCCGAGGTGTGCATCAATGTGACGCTAGTCAACTTTTTGGTCACCGAAAGCGGACTTGAGGATCAGTTGCTGGCGTAAGTAGCCAGAGATTGGAGTTCATGTTACCCAACTCTTATCTCCCTTACCCACAGAGATATTGTAGCTATTGAGCTGCCAGCTATGGAGGCGCAGCGTAACGATTTGGTGGTCAAGATCAATGCGGATAAGCAACAGCTGCTGGCATTGGAGGATAAAGTGCTCAAACTTCTATTTCACTCGGAGGGCAACATTTTGGACGACGAAGAGCTGGTGGAAACACTTAATGATGCCAAGGTATGACCTTCATCGGTATTAGATAAAAACATATCCAGATTCACCATCAAGATTCAATAGTAAGAACAACTTTTTACTGGAAATCCATTTAGTTATCATCTCGGGGTTTGATTATGGAATGTATGTTACTACTCGAGATCAACGTCTTGATAAAAACGGATGGAGAGATACGAAGACTTTTCTTTTTTTTGTTAGATACTTCGTCATTGCTCATTTGCAAAAGAAATGTCTATACTCAATAATCAAATTCTTCTTCTCATCATATTTAAGAAACTTCCTTGATAGCAGTATTAATAAACTTCCTTTTATTCCCTCCATTTTTAGGAAACTTCTTTGATCATTGCGGCACGTCTTATCGATACAGAGGAAACAGAGAAGATTATAACAGCGTCGCGTGAACGTTATCGCATCCTAGCGTCGCGTGGTGCCATTCTCTACTTTGTGGTCGCCAGCCTTGCTGAAATCGATCCCATGTATCAGTACAGTCTGAAGTACTTCACACAGGTCTTTTGTAACGTGCTACGCATTGATCATCCCGCAATGGCCGTAGAATTGCGAATCTCGACATTAATGGTGGATGAATTGAAGGCTATATATGATAATATATCACGTGGCCTGTTCGAAAATCATAAATTAATCTTTAGTTTTCTGCTGGCATTGTCTGTGGAACGGCAAGAGGGTCGTGTGACTGAAGATGAGTTTGGGTTCCTTACACGCGGCTCCGTTGGCACAGTGCGAGGCAAGGCACAGCCACCGGATTTGAAAATAAGTCAGGTTCAATGGGAGGCGGCACTGTTTTTAGAAGTACACTTTCCGGAAGTCTTTGCGCACTTCACCGACGAGCTGGCCACACCGTTTTTCCTTCAGCTGCAGGACAACAAGGAAGAGTTTGATTTCGCCCAAACCAATGGTGCGCCCACGGACAAGTGGAATAAGCGACTAAAGAACTTCCAAAAGCTCATGTTTGTAGCTAATTTCCGAAAGCCGCGTTTCGTGCTCAATGTCGTCAGTTACCTACATGAAACGGTGGGTAAATATTTTACAGAAGTCTCCGCCGGGGGCACACAGCTCAGTACAGTGTAAGTTGAAAGTTTCAGAGAGGGAGAGAGAGATTTTCCTTAAACTGGAGTCTTCTATGTTTTGATCAATCCTCAGCTATCTGGACACCTCATCAGTAACACCATTGATCTTTGTGTTGTCCACTGGCTCGGATCCCATGTCTGGTTTCCTCAAGTTTACCACAGAAATGAAATTTACGGATAAATATTACTCCATTTCATTGGGTCAGGGCCAAGGTCCGCTTGCCGAGAGCTTGATTGATAAGAGTTTGCGCATGGGTCACTGGGTCTTTCTGCAGAACTGTCATTTAGCCACGTCCTGGATGCGAGTACTGGAGACAGTTGTGCGCAATCTAACTCTGGGGGTCACAAAGGCACATGCAGACTTCCGTTTGTTCCTTTCCTCCATGCCCACCCAATCCTTTCCCATTAGTGTGCTGCAGAACTCCGTCAAGATTACCAATGAACCGCCCAAAGGCATCAAGGCGAATGTCATCGGCGCCTTGGGTGATCTGAAGACAGAATTCTTCGAGCACCATATCCAGAATGGTAAATGGCGTGCAATTGTTTTTGGTTTGTGTATGTTCCATGCGGTCCTATTGGAGCGTCGCAAATTCGGTCCACTTGGGTGGAATATAACGTACGAGTTCAGTGAGAGCGATCGCGAGTGTGGACTGAAGACTCTGGACTTCTTCATCAATCGTGAAGTCATGAGCGATATACCTTGGGAGGCCATACTCTATATCAATGGCGACATCACGTGGGGCGGTCGTGTCACGGACTACTGGGATCTGCGTACACTGCGCACAATATTAACCATCTTCTCATCGGAGCGCATTATTCAGCCGGACTACAAGTATTGTCGAGGTGATACTTATTATCGAGATCCGCAAGGCAAGACGCTGAGGGAGTATGCAGCATTTGTGTTGGGCTTTCCGGTTTTAGAGGACCCCGAGATATTTGGCATGAATCAGAACGCCAACATTGTGTTCCAGACCAAGGAAACAGAGTTCTTTATCAATACACTAATGCTGGGCCAGCCACGTTCCTCGGCGGATGAGGGTCAAGCTATGGAGAATGATCTCTGCCAGTCGATCATTGCGCACATACAGCAAGTCCTCACCAACAAAATACAGCGTGAGCCGATTCACGATACTCTCTCTGTGGTAAGTGGCTTAGACTTGACAGGGTTTGAAACACAAGTCTATAAAAGATCTATATTCCAGGTGGACAGCAAGGGCCAGATGCCATCGCTGACAACTGTCTTAGTGCAGGAGATTGATCGCTTTAACATTGCTCTAGGCATTATTCATGACAGCCTGATCAACCTATCGAAGGCTATCAAAGGTCTGGTTGTAATGTCTGAGGATCTAGAAATGGTGTTCCGCGCACTTTTATCCAATGTGGTGCCCGCTAGTTGGGCCAAGCGCAGTTTTCTGTCCATCAAGCCGCTGCCCAACTACATTGTGGACTTCCAGCGGCGCATCGACTTCATCCAACACTGGGCAGAGAATGGGGCACCACGCTCCTATTGGATCAGTGGCTTCTTTTTCCCACAATCGTTTCTCACCGGCATCTTGCAGACGTATGCCAGACGTCGTGTGCTGCCCATCGATTCTCTGAAGATTGATTTCCAAATAGTCGAACTGGATCTAGTGCAGCAGGATTTCTTTGAGCTGCACAATGCCCATGTCAGCGTAAGTGCAGAGTCGACCACACTCTACACCTAATTGGCTTTATAATTTAAATTTAAATTTTAATTTCAATTTCAATTTAGGACGCTCGCCTCTATGGCAATCTGGAGGAGTGCACAGATGGTATGGTCAACGTGCACGGCATATTTGTAGAGGCCGCTCGCTGGGATCTGAGCATGGGTGGCTTGACGGATGCTCGCTTCGGTGAGTTGTACACGCGCATGCCCGTCGTCCGCTTCTTCCCATGCCTGGAGGTCACTTCCATAGTGCGCTACGAAGCACCCCTCTATAAGACCCAACAGCGCTCCGGCGTACTCTCCACTACGGGCCACTCCACCAACTTTGTGCTCTCCATATTGTTGCTCAGTAAGAATGATCCGGAATTTTGGATAATGCGCGGCACGGCTCTCGTCTGTGCCGTATTGGAGAATGTTTCCTGAATATACTTATATATATAAACAAATTTACCTATATGCTGCATATAATTAGGCGTCTTTATTTCGTACAGTTCATTTCAATTATGGTTCGGGATGTCTTTGAGGCATAGCCCGGCTAATACAATTTATATATGTATATGCATATGTATTATTCTAGAGTTCTAGAGTTGTGTATATATATATATAAATATTTATGTATGGTATATAGGGATATATGTTATATATATATTTATTATTATTATTGACAGTTCTTAGTTCAGTTCTGTTCATTATAGTCATGCTTTTAGCTACGTACAACATTTATATTTTATTTATAGGCAAAAAGAGGCAAACAAAAATACACGAAGGGACAAAAATTGGGATATTACAAAATTGTTGATGCTTAAGTTAAGAGAAGGCCGCTCACAAAAACTTTATACTTGGTACGATAACGTTACACGTCTTGAAGTCTATTTATCGATATTAAAAAGAGTCCCTAGAAAATGTATACAATATGAATGAACTACGCCCAAAAAGCAGGCTACTCAAAGGAATTCTAGAAATTTGATATATTTCAAATGGTTTCTCGAATTGCACTTGAACTAAAAGTTCATAATAATAATAATAATAAAGCACAACTCCGCGAAACTACTAAGTACAAAAAAACTGACGCTATTATTTAAAAATAGAAAAAAAATAATAATTGTCTAAATCTTAATTAAGGGTTTCTTCTTAATTTCGTTTTGTTTTTGTGTTTTTCTTTTCTTTTCAAAGAGGAATGTTTTTCTATTTGGGATTTTGCCAATGTTCGATTGTGTCTAGGGTATTAGGTCTGGACTTACTAAGTAATACTGCCGCTCTATGGGAATGATAGGGTATGGGTAAATCTTTTAGGTTTCTTTTTCTCTTTCTTTCCATCTAGGGATTGGGTTTGGTCCTTTGTTAGATGCGTTTCTGGAATGTTATTTTAGTTCAGTTTAGTCCAGCTTAAGCTCTAACTATTTGTGTTTTGCTCTTTAAGTACTTAGTAACTAGATGTGTAAGCCTTAACTAAAACAACAAAAGAACAAAAAGAAGAAAAAAAAATATGTGTTAGATGACACAAGAGGAAAAAATAAATCGTTCGTTCAGGAAGCGCATGAGGTGTGTGGGTGGGGGTGGACCATATCTTTAAAGCTTTTTACTGCCATCAATATCAATGCTGAGATCCGGCAGCGAGCCGCGGGCATGCAACAGGCTACGCTTCTCCGGATCCTTGATCTTCTTTGGCTTGGGTCTGTTCGTTTTTGTGTAGCGATTGATCACACCATCCGTCTCATCCATCATGCGCAAAATGAGCGTCTGATCAGATGAATCAAGCGGGGCAATCGAAATATCTCGCACGGCACGGAATTTACCGCAATTATTTAGATGTTCGTTCTCCAGGCGGAAGAAGTTCCAAACGAAACGACTAAAAAATATAAATTACTAATAATAAACTCATGGTGGAGAAAGTTTATATATCGGCTCACCGAAAAACTTCCAGTATGCCTGTTATAGAGGTCATTATATCGCCACTAACGATTTTCATCTCAGTCAAATAGAAGGACAGCGCCCAGATGAAACGCAGCGCCAGATCCTCCAGAATGGCAAAATAGTAGAAGCCCTAATCGAATGAAACATAGACCAGATAAATACAAAATTAATTTAATTTATAACATAGTTGTTTGTTACGTACTGTGGACGAGTAGACAACTTCCTCGCGCAGGAACGTATTCTCGCCGGCATTCTTATCGAACAGGCCCCAATCCATTTTGATGTCCCACGTGTACGAGTAGCATGAGGAAGCTATAGAAGATACTATCCACAGCCAGGTGTAGGGATTATCAAAGGTGCTCGCATAGTTGGCTGACATGACATAGAAAGAGATGGAGCTAAAGAAAATGCTGTGCAAACGAGATAGATATAGATCTTCTTACGACTGTTAAAGCTTTTGAGCGTGGCAAAGATGACCACCATGAAAGTTGTCGAATATTTGCCCGCATTGACCAGATGCGGAAAGGCCTCCCGTGTGTCCCGATAACGCCGCAAACATTGCGCAAATCGGAACCAGGCGGGCAGACAATTGACAATGGGACGTACTATAAAATCTTTTTCCATGCAAATTGAGGCATCTACCGCCTCCGACCAGTTGCCATTGGTGAAATAGAAGCATATGAGATACTCAAAATCCAAGATCGCGGTTGCCAGCGAGTTCAGCTGGTCGCCCAGCCAGAAATCGGCGAAGCCCACATGAAAGAACGGAGCAGCAATGCAGCGTCCAGTGATGCGTAGCAGCCAAAAGCGTGCATCGTGATGAAGCACATGAAACGGATTGACCAAGAAGATCACCATGATCAGTGTCAATGTCAATGGATTGATAAACGCAGGTATGCTCAGGCTGGCGCTGTACAGAAAGCTGAGCATGCTCAATGTCCAAACGACTCCAAATATGGCCGCCAGTTCCATCAAATGCTGTTCGGATAGATGGTTGCGAGGATCCAGCTCAAAGATCAGCACATGATTAACACCCGACGAACGCCAGCCATAAATGTTAACGCCAATCAAAAATATAAATTCGATGATCAACAATGGACCGCGATACAGACGAAACGTGACCTTCAAGTTCTCGCCGGTTATGTCGTGAAATATGGCAGACAACACAACCACAATGCCGAGCACAATGAAGCTGCCCGAGAAGAGGCCAACTTTAAAAGTGGTCCACGGACTCTGTTGCTCGCCAAGGGGCGGCACACGCAGACGTTTCATCGCACGCTGCCGATCGCCCCCTTCCAGCTCGCCCGTGACCGTCGTCTCCGTTTCATTGATGATGTTGTCAATATCTTTATTAATAAAGAAATGCGATGCTTCCACATATTCCTGACGCCATTTAGCACCAGTATCAACACGCAGCAGCTGAAATTACAATTGAGTAGCATTTAGTTAGAATCTTATTGAATACAAAAATATCTCTTACCTTGTCGTGCTTTTTGAGAATCTTTCGAAAACCAGTATGATTCAGATTCTGATAGTTCTGCAACAGTATAAGACTCAAATAGAATTCGCTGAAAGCTAATTTTAACTCGCGTGCTTTGCGATCTGGCAATGCGGCATGTCGTTTCTGCCCCTTGGACTTCTTGGCCGTGCGCTCGGACTCCTCGATGCTTGACTTCAGCTCCGCATTGAGAGTCGCAAATTTACGCGTTGCCTCCGCCAACTTTTCCGAATAAAATGTATTTATCTTCTTCAGCTCCTTGTCGCAATAATGAAAGAAATTCTCATCGAAGTTGGCAAAGTGACGCTTGAGCACCTCATCCTCCACGCTGTCCACAGATGGCGCCTCCTCGACAGCCAAATACAGCATGGCCTTCATTTCCTGTTGAACACATAATACCATTAGTAATGCATAATTCATGGATATGACGATATCATTAGAGTTTCACCATAATGATATGCCAAGAAGAAAGAAGATCGATTTATAAATTGTAATCTAACTATCTATTAATTAGAGTCACCGATAGACACTCCAGTGCATTTTTAATGATATATGTATTACTTTCAAGCTTTGACGTGCTCTCTTCTATGAATACATAGTATCGATTAGATATTTTCTGTCATGGTAATGCAAAATTCACGAAGATATATTGAGGAAAAAACAGTTCGGGTTCTCAATTGCAATCTTGCCATCCTAGTATCATCTACGATATCTATCGATTCGAGTTTTATAAGGATATATCTATAATAGTCTTAAGCTTTAACAGGATTTCTTCCATGGGAACTTAGTTATCATTAGGTATGTCATGAACTTAATATGTTGAATGCATAATAATGTACAATAAAATCTACCTAAAAGAAGTTCTAGATTGTAATCTATCTATTGTAATCTACCATCTATCGATAAGAATTTCTGAAATACACTAGAAAATGTCGTTAAGGATGTATATATTTACATCGTTCCTCTCTTCTCTTCTATTAGAACTTTTGATTAGATATACGTAGTTTTGCGCCTTTTAAAACTATGAAACTTGTATTTATCATAAATAGTTTAGAGTTTCAAAAATAGACTTGATAGCATCATTAATGATAACTTAATTTAACTTAGGTATAGAGTTTTTCCTTTTCAAATCTTGGTATCTAAAACTTATGTTTTATAAATAGAGTAATTTTTGGAAAGTTCAATCCAATTGATATTTAATCATTACTGGCATGAGAACTGATTGATGGATTATTTTTATGATAGATTATAAATCTCTTGTCATGACAGTTCACATAATACTTGATTGATAAACCGTTAATTTTTATATTTCTATATATTTCCCTTCCCCATATGATCTATATTTCCTTTGGAACAGCTTAATCAATTACAATTTAAGATTAGCTACGATGACTATAACCACTTCCTTAGATTAGATATATAGTATATATCTATTGACATATCTCTATTTTCTTAGCAGTTCAATCAAATTTCACATTTCATGATTGATGTGATGGATTATTTGTTTACCTGTCTAAACAAACTCATATTTAAGTACTGTCTGGTTCTGCTCTATATTTTGCTTATCAATATAGTATCTTCTATGACATATCTAGTCTTAAGTAAACCAAATTTATTTTTGTTGTTAATCTACTTTGCACGAAATCTAAAAATCTTCTTCTTCTCTATTTAGTTTATCTTTCCCATGGTGTGGGGGCTGTGTGACAAGTCTCACCTCATAGTTGATGTACTGCTTACGCCACTCGGGCGTTATGTGCGCCGACAGATGCTCAGCGAACTTCATGACGGCGACGACGACGACAGCGGTGGCGTTGTTATCGTCGTGTCCCTGGCTTTGTTCTTAGCCAACTGCGAGCCAGCACTGCAAATGCGAAACAAATGTAAAATCGGTTCATATTTAACGGCTTCCACTCAGTCGCTGGTAATTTAACGCCCGACTGCAGAAGCCGAACAGTTTCTATATGAAGAGTAGTTGGTAATATATGCATGTAGATAAAGTCTAATCAACTGAACGATTAAGCACTTACAACTGTTTGTACAAAATAAAAGCAAGAACGTTGTAGTCAAGCTTAACCGACTACATGATCTTTCTATATATATATATATATATATATATATATATATATATATATATATATATATATATATATATATATATATATATATATATATATATATATATATATATATATATATATATATATATATATATATATATATATATATACATATATAATAATATATATATAATATTATTATATTTAATATATAAAATTGATAGATATATCATTGAAGGCAATGATTTTCACAATGTAGATGAGCGAAAAGAGCTACAAATTTGATACTAAATGCATCATATTCATATAGATAATCTTTCAAACACCCATTGACAATTCACAAAAATGCCCTAATGAAACTTTGAAGATATTCTTTATTGCTAAAATATGTATATTCTTAAAGGTCTGTTAAGCTCATATATTAATAAGATTTGATGTCTTAAACTAATGTGACATTTAATCTCTGTCATGTAATCTCTGTTTATCTATTACATTGCATGTTACTCAGACTCATACATACATATATAAAAAATTTTACATATATCAAAAACACTTTTGCTTGTACAGATACATAAAACTATTTCATTTTTATAATAGTAACTTAAATTTTTTAGAATAAAGAAATTGATTTAATATTATATTATATTGAGATTCCTCAGAGATCTTTTATTTGAGTACTTGTGTAGGTTAAATATATGTGATTTTACTATCACTAATCACTGACCAATAATCTTGACTATATGATAGAGTATCAGTATACTGATGGAGATAACACTATAGTGCTGGAGCGCAATAATCAACTTGTTGAAAATCTCATACAGAATACAGAAGTGCAAAAAAACTTTTTTGTTTACAAATTTCGATATCTGCTTAGAATAAACAGAAAATTGAGAGAAAAAAAATTTCATTAATATCGGACTGATAATAGTGGATAAATGTAAAATATTGAAAAATAATAATAATAATAATAATAATAATAATAAATAAAAAACTAAATAAAGATTTTTAATAGATTTAAAATGTAAAGAAATCTATCAATAGTGAGTGTAATTAATTAATGAAATTCCAATATTAGCTAATATGTATATCAATAATATATATGTATTAATATATATGTATGTATACTAGATGTATATACTGGATGATATTGATGTAGATAATTACAAAACGCTAATCTTAAATATTTTTGCTAAGTAATTACAAATTAAATTAGTCAAATTAAAAATAAGTAAAAAAGTAAAAAGTAAAATAAAAAACTCTTGTAATAATTGTAATACGTGACTGAAATTGCACCATTATAACTTGACTAATACAACACCGTATGATGAATATAAATATTTCAGTTTATCAATTATAAGTACTAAAGTTGTCTAATATATTAGAAATCTTCATTATATGTACTATACTATTTAATTTAATATAGTTTAGATGCTACTTTGAGCGTAGCAACAATTTTTTTCTTCTCACTGGTAAGAGTTTTATCATATATAAATATATATACAATGTATGTATATAAAGATTTTTTCTTTGCTGCTTGTTTATTTTCATTAGCGTCGACCGAATAATAAGCTAAACAAATTGGAAAATTTTTGTCGCTGCGCTGTGCAAGCAAAGATGTGAACATTTTAATCAATTAATTGGGCAAATATTTGCTATAGGCCAACAACAATAGCAAAAGCCCTAACAGCAGCAGCTGGGCTTAAGGCAATAACTTCCGCTTTACGATAGGATACAGAACACACAATTATATATACATATATAGTATGTATGGTATATATGTACATATGTATGTATATAAATTAATATACATATATCTATAAACTTGTGGGCGTTAATTGATTGTCCGCCAATATGTCAATTGCGTGCACTCAATCAGTTAACATCAACAGTTAATTCCAAATATAGATTTCAGCTTGTCCAGTCTGATGGATTAATCCATATCGCAAAGTATCAATAAATGAAAAGATATTTACAACAACAGCAACAACAACAGCGCGGCAAACGTGTTAAACACTTGGTGCTTGTCCTCTTCTTTTTTTCGCTTTTTTCCTCCTTATCACTGCGCGTTTGCTCTGTACACGGATTTTGTCTGATAGCTTAATTATATGCGCTGATAAGAAAGCAGCAAACAAACACATACACTCACGCATACACCCATACACACACACACACATTGAGACACACAGACACGTATGCAACTACATGCACGCAAATATTTGATCAATAAAGTTGTCAAAAGAAATGCAAAACGCGCGCCTCTCTGTCTCTGACTCACAGCTGCAATTCTGGAAATGAAAGCAGGGACAGACAGCGCCTGCGTCGCACATTACTGATAAGTTCCGTTGTTGCTGTAGTTGTTGTAGTTGTTGTTGTTGCTGATGAAAGCGCTGATGCTGTTGATGCTGGTATAAAGCAACTGCGTCTGCGTTTTGCGTGATTGGGCCAGTTAAAACTGTTCGAGCAATTAATTGACGGCGCATCACGAGATTAGCTTTGACAAAATTGTTTTTCAATTACATAAATATTACACACACATATACAAAGATGCAATCATATATGTACATATTTACACTGCACCACAGTGCCACTGTTGACATACAAACGTTGGCTGGATGCTGATGTTTGCAGCGCTGCTGCTGTTGCTTCTTCTCCTCTTCCTCTTCTTCGTCTGTGTTGCTGTTAATATTATTGTTATTCTTTTTGGTATTGCAGTCGTTTTAATTGAGGCGGCTGAGGTTGCTTGTTATATGCATATGTTGGCTGGCATGCTTTTGGGTCAAAAATCTAATTATTAATAATTGATAACATTAAAGAATTGGTTAAGTACACTTTATCACAGAATAGCGCGCACGGAACAACAAAGAACAAAAAGCAAAACGAAACAAAGTACCAGGGCGCTATCGCTGCACTATGCCAATCGGAATTAATAATGCGCGCTTGCCACCCGCGACTATCGATAAGTAAAATTATACAAATTTGAATAATAGTGGTACATCTAAAAGCAAAATAAATAAAAATGGCTTTAAAAAAATATATATGAAAATTTCAATAAATATCTTGATATGTATCTATATATATCTATATAAGATATTTAATTGAAATCTTGTTTCTGTCCAAGTTACGGGTATCGGTACTTATGCAGCGATACTTTGCACTCGCGGGCATCGATACTTTGGCCAATTCTTGTGTTAGTTCTTGGATATCGCAAGCGACGCTCGTTCGCAAGTGCCTCTCAGCTTCTTTTTTATACGCAAATAAATTGCATCGAATTTCGCAAACACAACACACGTGAAACTGCGCAGTTTCAAGCCGCTCCAAATGAGTGCGAACCTCAAGAACCTTAAGATGAGTCACTTCGGCGGCGCTGGCTTTGGCATCTCAGCTGGCAAGCTGTTGGCAAACAATAACACGAATGGCAATAGCGGTGCAGGCTGTGGCCTTAGTGGGAGTGGGAGTGTAGGAGGAGGCGGGGGCGGAGGTGGAGGTGGTGGAAGCGCGGGCGCTGGCAGCAGCAAATCAGCGTCCCATGCGCTGGCCGATACGGACATCTTCGTGACGCCGAGTGGTACGATAATTCCACTCATACGCAGCAGAGATGTGCCCAAGCAGCTGCCCACAATTGCTGCCGCATTGCAGCGGCCAGCGGATGAACACTTGGCTGCCGAGGACCTAGATGCGGTGCAGCTGGAGTTGGAGCTGATGCTCTCCAATGTGGCCTTACGTACGCGCGTATTAAAAGCGGAATACGATAGCCTGGACAAGGACGAGAAACGTCAGGATCGTCGAAAACTGGAACGCGCGCCGCCCGGCTCGCCGCCCACAACGCTAGGCGTGCTCAACGGCCTTCTCGGACTGGGCAGCAACAGTGGTGGCGGCAGTAGCAGCGGCATCGGCAGCCCATCGACAGCAACGGGCAACAGCAACTCGAAGAGAAAATTGCGGGACGAGCCGACGGGCGTGCGCAAAAAACAATCCTCGATGACGATACTCAAGCAGCAGCAACAGCTGGCGGGTACCAAGCACATGGCCAAGAACAGCCCCTTGGCCACGCACACGGACGATAGCATGGACTACATCACAACTATGCCCGCCATCAACCATCAGCAGCAGCAGGCGCAACAGCAACAACAGATTCTGCCAAAGGTGGCGATGCCCAAAAACGATATGCCAAACAAATTTTGGCTATCCGTTGAGCCTTATTGCATGCCACTGACCAACGAGGATCTGCGACTGATTGACGACCTGTTGGAGCAATATCGGGAGCCGCTGGTGCCACCGGTGCCAGCGCTGGGGCCGCACTACTCGACTGTGTGGGCGCAAGAGGACATGAAGGCCTTGCAGCCTGGTGGGGCGCGCCAAAAGTCACAAAATGCGAGTGCCATGCTCAAGAAGGCCGAGGGCATGCTGGATGAGGGCATAACGGGCCCGCTGACCCAGAGGCTCGTGTCGGCGCTGATGGACGAATCCCTGCCCAGCGAGCAGGCGGCGGTGGGTGAGCACAGCAATAGCAGCAGCAACGAGAACACCCACTCACACTCCTCATCCACGAGCAATGCGGCGGCCGCCTCTAGCAACTTCCGCTCCCTGGCCATGCTCAAGCACGGCGTGGGCATTGAGCAGCGGCTGAAAAAGGAGCTAATGGACAGCGGACTTATCGACACCAATGAGCTAGGCGCTCACGAGGATGTGGACGAGGTGCTGCTCGAAATCAAGCGGGTCACCGCCGAGATCAACACAGTGGCTCAGTTCAATAGCGACGAACTGCAGCGGTTGCGCGCCGGCGCCAGCGAGGAGATCAAGCGCATCGAACTGAAACGCAAGCTAGACAGCATCGATCAGGAGATTCTCGAGTGCTACAAGAGAATGCTGCAGTACCGGGCCAAGCGCAAGATCCACACAAACGAGGAGAAACAGGAAATCCTTCGGCTGACCAGCGAGCAGCGGGCTCTGGCCCAGCAGCTGGAACGCATGCAACTAATGAGCGGGGTCGGCGATGGCAAATTGTAGGACAGGAGCTTGGCCTGGAGCTGGCGTCAATTAATGGCGCTGCATCGGGCGGCAATGCTGCTGCAGCAGTGGGAGCGTCATAGCATTTGGAACGACATTAGCTTTCAATTGCAATGTGTATAAAGGAATGGAACGAGATGGAACTAGAGGAATATGTATATGGCAACAGAACAAACGTAAATGTGGAGAAGGAGAGAATCTAATCAAATTTCGTCGCTGCTTAACTCGCCAGTTTGTAAATTAGCAAAGCAAACCACACACACACACACACACACACACACACACACACACACACATACACACACACATACACACACACATATATATATATATATATATATATATATATATATATATATTATATATATGTATATATAGTTCGTACATACAATTTTTATATAGCTTAAGTTAATTGTGCCAGGCAATAAATAATTGTCGCTGTCACCCAAAGTGCGCATCCGCATCCGTTTATCCGGATCTCTTTTTGATTTCCGCCTCCCGTTGCCCGTTTCCGTAGGCACAACACGTTCGACCCGCACGGCACAAGCGTTCGATGCGCTTTAAAAACATCGCAAGTCGGCCAGCTGCAGCCGGCGGGAGCGAGACCTCGAGCAGAACGGATCCACATTTATTTGCCCGTTTGGTGGTGATAAGACGCCTGGACGTTTTTGCCTAATTAAAATTAAACACGGAAAATACATAAATTATTTATCTATAATGGCAACGAGCGCCGCAATCGCCGACAGGCAAATACGCTGCTCCGATAGCCCCTATCTATTTCTATCTTGCGCTTAGATAGTCCGATGTCAGTTGATATATGGCTACAGGTTTATCTGCTCACATATATAGATATATACTATCGGGCATGCGTCTGTTGGACTTCTTCATTGAGGCAACGCCGTAAATAATGTCCAACTCTAATGGATATTCCCTTTAAAGGGATTCAAATTTGAAATAGAAACAAAAGGGACTTTGGAACAAATCTTATTCTGAAACATTTTATTGTAAACAGTTGCTTATTATATGGGTACATTGCGTATAAAGTTGTGATGTATCCATTTAAATACTATTCGAATATCTATATATATATATGATATATAGTATGAATGACTATTAACACATGAAGCTAGCTACATGAATGCTCAGTATATATAAATATACACATATAATATATATATATATATATATATATATATATATTGTACTCTGTGTTGTCACAGCGCAGCAGTGACTCGCCCTACATTCCTATCACAAACTCAATCTTCAATTAGGGTCCTCCATGGACGTGGCCTATATGGGATTTGACAATGTACCAAAATGGGACCGATAATCATTTATCAGATCAGAACTGCAGGAGACATGTATTGCCGAGGCATTGGCCTTGAGACGTAAATTATTATCGTTGGTCAGTAGCATCAGGTGTGGGACCTGCGACTGCAGTTGCAGGCAGCAGTTGACAATGCTGTCATCCGGGCAGTCCACTTTGATCAAATGATTGGCTTCCTCCAACGCAGATTGACCTGCATCAATTATAATTATTTAGCACCCAGCATTAATTGGTGACCTCATATCTACAGACCTTGGATTTTGAGACTGTCGTCAAACTTCTTATTCAGGTAGTGAATCACGCGTATGGCCCTGGAGCGCATCAGGTCGTTATCGTTGCGTCTGTCCTTGAGCTTGTCCAGCTCCTTGATGACTATATATGGTATATAGAGCATGCTGCCCGTTGTCTCGCCCAGGGCCACATGGCACAGAGCCTCCACAAAGACTAAGTTATGCAATAGCACATTTGTGTCCAGCACAAAGTACATGTAGTCCAGGCAACGAGCGGGCAGCTCCTGTCCAGTGCCCAGGAGACGTTGTAGTGTCAGATCAGATTTATTTTCCGGTTGGGTTCGATTTTTATTCATGCTTAGGTCGAGCTGCGGCAGAAAAGACGTCAATTTAATTTTGATTATATCTAAGGCGACTAGACTACTCTTATAACCCAATGTTCAGAAAGGAGGAAGATCGAAAGACAATATAGGAACCTAATATTACAGTTCATTAATGCTTATAGGTAATCATCCTAGATTCTACTAATGATTAGATGTTGTTGCCTGATCATGGAATCAGAAATTCAATTTCCATCATTTCCATCCAGAATCCAAGCTTAGCTGCCTTTTTAGGGCAATTGAGTGAGCATTCCAAATTACATTTCGATCTTTCGGATAATATTGATATCGATATCTTCGTTTGATGTTTTGCGTACATCTGTTAAAATCTCACTAAGTATAGCAAGGCAATTGGCCTCAGCGGCTGTAAATTTGGTGGTGTAAAGGACAAAATTGGCCAGGTCAAAAGCGATATTCGGAAGTTATTTTAACCATTGTTTAGTGGTTTAATCAGTAAGCATAAGCTCGGGTTGCTGTACAGACTATATTATGGGAAGTTATTTCTGAAATAAACTCTTTTTATACCCTGAACCCATTGAAAATGGGAATTCAGGGTATAATGTTTTTGTGAAAATGTATGTAACAGGCAGAAGGAGACGTCGCAGACCCCACAAAGTATATATATTCTTGATCAGCACAAAAAAATAAGTTGATATAGCCCTGTCCGTCTGTCCGTCCGTCCGTCCGTCCGTCCGTCCGTCTGTCCGTCCGTCCGTATGAACGTCGAGATTTCGGAAACTACAAAAGCTAGAGAGCTGAAATTTTACATGAACACTCGTATCTTAGTTACGCAGTACAAGTTTATTTTGTTTTTTCGATAACTCATCCCATTCCTTAATTATCGATAAAAAATCGAAAATTCGTTTACGTTTTTTACGTTTTTCGAGCATAACTTCTACACCGTTTTAGCTAGAGACTTTAAATTTGTATATTTAGATAGATATTATGGATACGCAGATTTTGTAATTTTCAGATTTTGGATGCCACGCCCCCTTCGCCCCCAATTTGAAAAAACGTATTTCAACTACTAGAGACTTGAGATTTGGCAAACGGACAAATTTGAATGCATTTAATATATTCTGAAAGTTTCATGAAGATAGTCCATCTAGAAATGGAGTTATAAGCGTTCAAAGTACAGCCCATCCCACCCCTAACCGTCGGCAGCAACTGCGCGGTTAGCAGAGCGTGCGCTTATACGTGCGTAAAGAAGAAGAATATAAATTTCTTTGCAGGGTTCAGGGTATCTCGTAGTCGAGCCGTCTCGACTAGAGCCTTCTTACTTGTTATACCCTGAACCCATTGAAAATGGGAATTCAGGGTATAATGTTTTTGTGAAAATGTATGTAACAGGCAGAAGGAGACGTCGCAGACCCCATAAAGTATATATATTCTTGATCAGCACAAAAAAATAAGTTGATATAGCCCTGTCCGTCTGTCCGTCCGTCCGTCCGTCCGTCCGTATGAACGTCGAGATTTCGGAAACTACAAAAGCTAGAGAGCTGAAATTTTACATGAACACTCGTATCTTAGTTACGCAGTACGAGTTTATTTTGTTTTTTCGATAACTCATCCCATTCCATAATTATCGATAAAAAATCGAAAATTCGTTTACGTTTTTTACGTTTTTCGAGCATAACTTCTACACCGTTCTAGCTAGAGACTTCAAATTTATATATTAAGATAGATATTATGGATACGCTAACCGCGCAGTTGCTGCCGACGGTTGGGGGTGGGATGGGCTGTACTTTGAACGCTTATAACTCCGTTTCTAGATGGACTATCTTCATAAAACTTTCAGAATATATTAATTGCATTCAAATTTGTCCATTTGCCAAATTACAAGTCTCTAGTAGTTGAAATACGTTTTTTTCAAATTGGGGGCGAAGGGGGCGTGGCATCCAAAATCTAAAAATTACATAATCTGCGTATCCATAATATCTATCGAAATATACAAATTTAGGGTCTCTAGCTAAAACGGTGTAGAAATTATGCTCGAAAAACCTAAAAAACGTAAACAAATTTTCGATTTTTTATCGATAATTAAGGAATGGGATGAGTTATCGAAAAAACAAAATAAACTTGTACTGCGTAACTAAGATACGAGTGTTCATGTAAAATTTCAGCTCTCTAGCTTTTGTAGTTTCCGAAATCTCGACGTTCATACGGACGGACGGACAGACGGACGGACGGACGGACGGACGGACAGACGGACAGGGCTATATCACCTTATTTTTTTGTGCTGATCAAGAATATATATACTTTATGGGGTCTGCGACGTCTCCTTCTGCCTGTTACATACATTTTCACAAAAACATTATACCCTGAATTCCCATTTTCAATGGGTTCCGGGTATAAAAACGAAGCATTACATGGATCTCCACCGCGAAATTTTCGAAAATGTGACGTCAGGCATTCAAGCTCGGCTGACCACTGTTAAGTAAAGTTGCCGTACATTACAGGCCTATTCGATAGACAATTAACATAACAGCTTAATGCAACAATCACAATCGATATACAATTAACATTTAAACTTAATATCAGAATACGTACAGCTGTGCAATTGTCGTCTTCCTCTTCAACCATGTCCTGCTGCGCCTCCTGCTGCAGAGGCTCCTTCATCTCCACCTCCTCCTGACAGTCTATGACCATGGGTTCCACATCGCTCTTGGGACTTGGTAAGGCTATTTCCTCTACGTCATTTGTGGCAGTTACATCTGGCGGCTCCTTAATTCCTGTGGAATTGTTATTCGGATCCGTTTGCTTCTGCGACAGCACCTGCGTTTGCGTTGGCGTCTGATCCTGCTTCTGCAGCGACAGCGGCTGAGTCTGTGTTGGCACCTGCGTCTGCTTCTGCAGCGACAGCGGATGCGTCTGCGTCTGCTGCTGCTGCTGCTGCTGCAATGACTCGCGCAACTTTGCCAGACGTTGATTGGCTGGGGATAGCAAAAATCATTAGCCAGTACAGCGCATCTATGTACATCATGTCAATTAATTACCACTTATGGGACGTTTGTCTTCCAATCGATTGCTAGCATCAAGCAGTGCCTTGGGCTTCGCCCAGGTATTCGTGACATTAACGCATGATCTTGAAGTCAGTTCTGATAGTCTCACTTTCGTGTTGTTCTCTGGGTTCTGGGCTTTGTTTATTATGAGAGATTTGGCAGTGGCGGTAGAGTTGGCCGAATTGTTGATGGCGCTGCTGGTGTTTTTGGTGATTCTCTTTTGCACACCTCGTTCCTTGTCAACTTTTTTATCTTTTAATGGCTTCAAATTCGCTTGCAGACGTTTAAGCCGATCCTGAGCTGGCTGCTTCAGTATCTCTGCCAAGAAATGTGGTAGGCAAACTTTTTAACAATTGCGCTAATAAACCAGAAATATTCTTGGAACACTTACTTTGCTGCTGACGTAGGCCTAAGATGATCTTACTTTGGGCGTCGCTGTCAATTGGTTTTTTGGTACTATTTTTCGAATTTTCTTCTTCCATAGCTTACCCGACAGCTTAAAATCACTTTTTCTAACTAAGCATAAGTTATATTTAGCAAGAACAACGAATCGAAATAAAAATAATAACAAAGCAAACAGCTGATTATTTGCCTTCCTATACTGTTCAAATTAATCGATAATTTTAAGTAACAAGCTTATATATTAATATATATGTTTAAAGTGCATTCGTTGATTTACTGTTTATTACTACTTAAATTTTATATGATTTTGTTTTATTTTATAGACAGTTGGAATGTCAAAGCCTGCAATCGATTTTATGTGTTGTCAATTATTTGAATGATTTGTAATATGCTCGATCAACTATCGATGAGCTTGCTGAGCGATGTATACATATTGTGTAATAGTCCAGCCCTGGTAGTCTAGGCAGCAACCGGTGTTTCTTTTTTTTTACCGCAGAGAGCCGTTGTCGTTAGCCAGTCTTCCAGATTTCTTCGCAGTTGTCTAAGCAATTGGTTTAAATTTTACACTAATTTATTTAACATGATCAAGGTAAGCATGAAACACAATATTTATGAACAAAAAGAAAAATAGAAGTAAAACGCTAAACAAATCGTCCAGCGATTGCCTGAATTCGATTTGAACTTCTCTTTGCTAATTGAGTACAAAGTCCAATTGGACTCACCATTGTCTGCTAAGAATAACTGTATGTATGTGTACCGTGTACCTTGTACCTAAAGATCTGATGTGCTGCCTTATCGTTACACAATGATTAAACATAATAATAATAAAAATTCCATTATCTGCCGTAATTAATGTCTTGTAGAACGTTGTCTCCCTTGTGACTGGTGGTGCCTCCGGCCTGGGCCGGGCCACAGCCGAACGCCTGGCCAAGCAGGGCGCCAGCATTGTGCTCGCCGATCTGCCGTCTTCCAAGGGCAACGAGGTGGCCAAGGAGCTAGGCGACAAGGTGGTCTTCGTGCCCGTCGATGTCACCTCCGAGCAGGACGTGAGCGCCGCTCTTCAAACGGCCAAGGACAAGTTCGGACGCCTCGACTTAACGGTCAACTGTGCGGGCACCGCGACCGCCGTGAAGACCTACAACTTCAATAAGAACGTGGCCCATCGCCTGGAGGACTTCCAGCGGGTGATTAACATCAACACGGTGGGCACCTTCAATGTGATTCGCTTGTCCGCCGGCCTAATGGGAGCTAATGCGCCCAATCAGGATGGCCAACGCGGAGTCATTGTGAACACCGCATCAGTGGCCGCTTTTGATGGACAGATCGGTCAGGCCGCCTACTCGGCCTCGAAGGCGGCCGTTGTGGGCATGACCTTGCCCATTGCCCGTGACCTGAGCACCCAGGGCATTCGCATCTGCACGATTGCCCCGGGTCTGTTCAACACCCCGATGCTGGCTGCGCTGCCGGAGAAGGTGCGCACGTTTCTGGCCAAGTCGATACCCTTTCCACAGCGATTGGGCGAGCCTAGCGAGTACGCCCAGCTGGTGCAGGCGATCTACGAGAATCCGCTGCTCAACGGCGAGGTCATCCGCCTGGACGGTGCCCTCCGCATGATGCCTTAAATGATGCCTCCTGTGGCTGTCACTCTCAAAAAATCTGTTTTGCATTTATGCGTGTTTTATTCTCTTAGTAAATAAGCAAAAAGTTATTTCCAATTTTGTAATTGTGCTAAATAAAAATGGTCAAATTTGAAAAATGAAACTGAGCAACTATCGATAGGTTATGCAATGTTTATTTGGAAACTGCAGCACGTATATCGATTGCATTGGGTGTATATAAAGTATTGTAAAAATAAAAAACAGCTTAGCATTTTTGTCATTTGCCGGCGCTGGTCACACTAGAAACGACGCTGAGACGACGTCGGAGTTTTGGACGAATAAAATAATGCTGAAATTGAAAGCAGCAGCCGAAAAACAATTGCAATGTGTGCAAATGCAAGCAATCAATATGTGTTTATTAACAAAGTGCGTGTGTTAAGCAAACAGTGCGATCTGTAGGCGCAGCAGTGCAATCGCAACAAGGCAAGAGAGAGCGCCAGTACCCACAGCCAAGGCAAGTGCAATGAAAATTGTATGCGCCGTGGAATTGTAATGAATGCTAATGCATTTGGCGTGTGTGTGTGTGTGCTAGTGTACGACACTCGTATAAAAAGTCAAATATATGTGTATGTGTGCTTTAGTGTCTAGCTGTGTGTACGCGAGAGCCAGGAGAGCAATAATTAAATTAAGCTAAGGTGTTACGTTCATGTGAGTTGGTGGTGCTGCTGCGGCGTCGCTTCTAGTGTATGTGTGTGTGTGTGTGTGTGTGTGTATGTGTGCGTGTGTGTGCCCCGTTGTGTACATACAAATTGACAAAAAAATTCTAATAAGAATATGTGTTATCACTCTTGCCCTCTCGCTCCAGCATGCGCTCGGCAAAATAGTGTATAATTATTATATATGTATATACATACATATGTATTGCAATAACGCTTGACTGGATGCAATAGCGGCATTCCGTTATAAAAAAATTACTACAGCGCACGACTTACTACGAAACCGACGCCGACGACGACGACGAGGATGCCGTTAACGTCGGCAGCGGCAGCGCAGTAGCGTCAAATATTCCGGCTATTCCTTTTGGCTGATGCTGCTGGGCGGTGCTGAGCCTGTGTGTGTGTATATATATATTATATATATATACATGTATACTATATATATGTGTGCTTGTGCATGTGTGTGTGTGTGTGTACTACACACAACGCAGTATTTTACGCACTCAAACGGTATTGTGTTAGTATGTGTATGTATAAGTGCATGTGTAGGTGGTGCATGTATGTATGCATGTGTGTTTGCATTTTTAAATTTCGAGCAAAAGAAAAAAAAAACGTAGCAAACATCTACGCCCAAAATCTACTACTAAATTGACATTTTCTGCGCAAAAGCGAAGGCTGTGCGGAATGCTTTGACCGAGGGGGAGGTGCGGCCGGCTGGATGAGTGAGTGGGTGGTTTGGGTGGCTGGGCACACGCAACTGTCATTGACCTTCAATTCGGTGCAGCATTCGTTGTTGTGCAGCAGCAAACAGCAGAAGCAGCAGGCAGCGACAGCAACGACGCCGCACCCAAAGGTCATGTGATGCGTGCGGCGCGCTGTGCGATGTGTGTCATCAATTAATCAATTTATCAAGCGTTAATTGGCAATACATAGAAAGGCATGTAGTGCCTTATCATAATGAATGAATGAATGAATGCACCACCCGGAACGAAACCGAATATTATTGCAGCTTTGATTTGCTGCCGAAGCCAGCCAATCAATCAATTAGATGCAACCAGAGCCGGCAAAGGCGCCAGCCTTTGAATGTGGAATGTGGAACGTGGGAGGATATTTGAGTAGTTTTTGCATTGAGCGAAGCTAACTGAGAAACTGCAAATAATTATAGCAAGCCAAATGAATGAACTAAGAGTTGGGATTAATATGATTTCAAAGGGAAAACCGAAAACCGAAAACAGAAAACATCAAAAAGTGGAGAACATCAACTCCAATCGGATTAATTTTTTAATTAATTTCCCCCATTTCCTTTTGAATGAAAAGCAGCGCAAAGGGTGCAGAGCAAAGCGAATGAAATGTTTTTCTTTTTCTTTCTCTTTTGGCTTGAGCAATCAATCAATTAATTAACTAATTTACTCTACCTTTACTTTACAGCACACACACACACACACACACATACACACACACACTCACCCACACACACACACGTAAACACACGCACAGACACACACATAGCACACACATACACTGAACATGGAATCGTCCATTAAGCTTAAGGAGTGCAACAACTCGAATGGTAATCCAAATCAGAGCCTCAATCAGAGTCAACTGTGCAATGGGAACAGCAACTGCACCACCACCAGCAACGGCGGTGGCAATGGTGGTGGCGTGACCGTTAGCATTTGCAGCAGCGACAGCTTTAGCAGCATGATGCCACCGCCCGCCACGCCGCGCGATCATGAGCTGGTAAGCGCGAACAGCATCGAGCTGAATGCGGCTGCCTCGCTGAGCGATGACAGCGGCGTTCCATTGACCACCAACAGCTCCATATCCAGCGGCGACTCGTACCGCATTGGCATGTGCAAGTTTGAGATTGAGGTGAGTGCAGTCACAGTCCCCGTTCGCGTTACCGTTCTCGTTCACGTTCCAATCCTAGCCTCTCGATTAACTGATTCCTCTCGCTTACAGATGGTGGAGAGTGATGGCGAGGTCTCGCAGTTCGATTCGCTGGATAACTGCTCGGAGGGCGGCATGAGCGCAGAGAACTTTAATACGCTTAAGAAGGGGCCGCTGGCACCAATTGACCCGCCACCTGAATTCCAGGACTCGCCGCAGACAACGCTCGTGCGCTCCATCTCCAAGAACATTGTGAATAGCCTGCGCCGCTGGACCTCATCGCAGTCGTCGTTCGAGCATCTGAAGGACGACGTGACCATGGTCAGTGCTGCGATGGCTAGTGGCGCCACAGGCGCCAACCAGGAGCTGGTTTTGTTGCTGGCCAAACCCACGCTGGACGTCAGCGGGACTAGCAGCAGCAGCAGCTGCAAGCTGTCTGGCAGCGATGCAACGGCGACAGCGACTGCTGCAGCTGCGGCGGCTGCTGTTGCGGCCAGCCACACGAGCCAGCCGAGCGCTGTGCTGTGCCAGGAGCGCACGCTCAAGGAGTCGTATGCCATCAACAAGCATCTCTACTCGAGCGACTCCATACTGAACAGCCACACGGATAACATCTACGACGAACCAAATAATATAATAAGTAGCTCGCTGGGCAACAGCATCGATCTGCTCGACGAGGACGAGGACGATGACAATGATGAGGATGATGCTGATGACGACGATGTCGAGGCTGCCTCCGAGCAGAGCAGCTGCTCGCCCTCGCTGCCGTCGCCGCCGCCGCCCGTCTCGATAATCAAAATCAAACAGACGCTGTGCCCCTACTATCAGGATCATACGCGCTACTTCAAGGCCATACCCACTGAGCAGGACAGCATCGCCAGCGCCAAGGCGGCGGCGGCAGCGGCTGCAGCTGTGGCCCAGCAGCGCTTCAACACCGCCGGCCTCTCCGAGATACACGACTACGATCTGTATTACGGGGCGCGCGCCAGGCAGCCAGCGGCGCTGCAGCCACCGGGGGACAACGGCAGCAGCAGCTTGCAGCGACGGCAGCTGCTCTATAGCCCACTCGGCCACACCAGCCACTGTCACTACCATTCGCACCACCATCACCACCACCACGGCCACCACCATCACCAGCAGCACCACGGCCAGCGGCCCAACTCGCGCAACTCGCTGAACAGCCGGCTGAGCAGCTCGCACAACTCCCTGAACGTGTCTTCGGCGAACAAGCCAGACGACTCGATCTTCATTACGCAGGCGATGTCGCACGACGCGCTGTTCACGCGCGAGATCTCAGACTTTTACAACGTGCCCATCGACTCGGATATCTATGCCTTTCCCGTCGACATGATCGAGCAGCAGCTGGAGAAGCAGCAGCTCGAGCAGCAGCAATTGGAGAAGCAGCAGCAGCTGGAGAAGCAGCAGCAGCAGCACCTGGAGAAGCCATCACAGCAGAACGTGGCGTATCACAAGGCTTCGAGTAGGCGCAACAAGCGGAACAAACGCAAGCAGCGCTATGCGGCAGCAGCAGCAGCGGCAGCGGGGTCGACGACGGTGGTGGAGACGAGCGACGATGGCGGCGACAAGTCGGGCAAGCATGGCAAATACCGTACTCCGGTGGTGCAGAGTGGCGAGGCGGAGCCGCTGCACATGACGCTCGACGAGGTGAAGCAGTTCTATCATACGCTCTACTCCGATGCGGGCAAATCCTCGTGGTGTGGTGCGAGTGGTCCGGCTGGCAACAAAATGCTCGGCACGGCGACAGCGGGCGTGGGCAGCAAAGCGTTGGGCGTCAAGTCGAGCAACGAAACCATCTGGAGCATGTCGACGAACACCACCAACACGACGAATACGACAACGACGACGGCACGCACGCGCAGCAGTGCGGGCACCACGCGGGCGAGTGCTGGCGGTGCTGCGAACAGTAACAGCGGTGGCGATACCACTGCCAAGTATCTCAGTAAGCAGAGCAAGCACAACATCGACAATGATAAGCTGAACAACAATAACAACAACAACAATAACAGCAGCAGCAACAATTATGCCCAACAGCAGCAACCGTCGGCAGCGGCGGCAACAGCAGCAGCAACAGTTGGCAGCACCACCCTGCTGCCCAACTCCTCGGAGAAGCCATTGACTGACCAGCAGCAGCAGCAGCAGGCCAACAACAACAAGCATCTGCTGCAGACAGAGAAGAAGTCGCAGTTTTCGCTGAATCTGAAGCAAAAGTTCTGCAGCATCTTTCGCTTTCGGCGCAGCAATCACAGTCGCTGTCGCAGCTCTAATGCGGCGGTAGCTGCAGCAGCAGCCGCCTCAGCAGGAGCCACCACGGCCACAGCGGCCGCTGTCAGTGCCACAGCATCGACAGCCGATGCCACCGATGCGGATGAGGGCAATAATCAGTGTCTCAATCGCAACGAGCCGAGCGCCGATCTACGCAAAAAGTTTCAATCGCGCGCATTGCCGCCGTTGCCACGAAAAGGTGAGTTGAACACTTCTACTGAACTGTTGAAGTCCCTTCAATTGATGCTCTGATAAACTCCATTGCAGCTTATGCCATTGATGCCGCCGAAACGGATCCGGAGGAGCAAAAGAAGAGCGCCGCAGCGCAAGAGCCGCGTGCACTGCAGTTTACCTCAAGCATTGAAAAAGTCAAAGACGTATGTGGTCTTCGTTAACTTTATGATTATTATACTCTTGATTACTATTCAATATTGTTTATGAGTTGCTGTTTACTTATCGTTACTTTGTCCTGTCATAAGTTATTATTTTTTCGCTAATCCTTCGTTTAAGTAATGTTTCTTTCTCGCTCTAAGCTGAACCCATTAATGAAAGTGAGAAATCGGGGTATATTAGTTTTGTTATATGTATGTAATATGCAGAAGGAGGCTTGACAGACCCCATAGACTATATATATATTCTTGATCAGGATGCCAAATAGTCAATAGACAAATAGAGTCGATATAGCCATGCCCGCCTGTCCGTACGAATGCATAAACACCACCTTAAAAGATAAATAAAATAAGACATAGAGACTTGTTCATTCCAATATAATTTTTTGTTTTTAATGTTATCGATTAAGAACCTCATTAATATTCAGTCATACGTGTTAAAAGCTAGAGTCTGTAAAGTTTGCATTAACTTTAATGTATTTATTAGAGAGAATATGGGATAAAGCTCTGGCGACAGAGACTCTCGGCATGATGTTGTAGTAGAGTTTGAATTGTACATTATATCCATTGTGTTGCATATTCTATATTACATTATTATTATAATTATTAAGAATTTTAGATATATACATTCTTTACATGGTTCTTTCTATTTAATTTAACGTATTATTTCTATTTAATTTTATGAAATTTTAATTATTGTTTTACTTTCCACAAAGAAAATCAATAATTTGACTTTGGCTTCAAGCTTCAAGTGGTTCAGCGGATCTAGTGCAGTCTTACTTGCATCTTGTTTTATTGTTCTTAATCAATTAACTTTATCTAATTTAACTTGTCGTTCGCTTTTGCAGTATGGCTGGTACTGGGGTCCACTGTCCAGCGAGGCCGCCGAGAAGGTACTTTCCAACGAACCAGATGGATCGTTCATAGTGCGCGATAGCTCCGATGATCATTATATATTCTCGTTGAGCTTCAAGCTAAACAACTGCGTGCGCCATGTGCGCATTGAGCAGGATCAGGGTAAGTTAGTGTTTAGCATGCATATATAACTACAATATGTCTAACTCTCTCTCTCTCTCTCTCTCTCTCTCTCTCTCTCTCTCTCTCTCTCTCACTTTCTTTGACTATCTGTTTTCATTTCAGGCACATTCTCGTTTGGCTCGTATGCCAAGTTCAAATCACAAACTATAACCGAGTTCATTGAGAAGGCAGTCGAGCATTCGCGCAGCGGCAGGTGCGTTCAATGAAACAGAAACGTATATATAAATATATATATATATTTATATATCTACTGTTTATTTTAGATATTTATTCTTTCTGCATCGTCGGCCGGAGCATGGACCAATGCGTGTGCAATTAACCAATCCAGTGTCTAGATTTAAGCATGTACAAAGCTTGCAGCATATGTGCAGGTGAGTGTCTCAATTCGGATCATTCGACTCATTAAATCATTGTTAAACTCACGTTGAATTCCAATTGTTTCCCTCACACACAGATTTGTTATACTAAAGGCGGTTATACGAAAGGATCTAATACAGACATTGCCATTACCAAGAAGACTTCTAGACTATCTTAACTATAAGCATTGCTACTCCGAGCAGGTGGAGAGCGACAGTTCGCACTCGCAGGTGAGTGGGCCTAAATATATATATATATATATATATATATATATATATATATATATCTATTTAATTCATTAAATTGATTGTCTTTGTAGATATCTGGCGATGGCTCTATGTAAAATTAAGCAAGGCAAATAAATGGTGACAAAGAAATTGAACGAATGCGAAAGCAAAAGAAATTATTACAATTTATAAGTAGTAGAATTTAACACAAAAAAAAAAAAAAAAGAAGAAAAGTATATGATAAAATCAAGGCAAGAGCAAAGGCATTTAAAAACATGAAACACATAAAAGCTACAGCAACAAAAACAATTGTTGATAAAAGGATGCAAGGAAGAAGATGAAGAAGAAGAAATTAAAAACTCTGTTTATTGATAATTTTTGTACTCGGTGCTATACTATAAATATTAACTAATTAATGACAAAGCAAAAGCGAAAAAAAAAACAAAAAACAAAAACCATATATTAATTGATATGATTATGTGTAGTCAACTAAAGCAACAACAACAACAAACACCAACAATAAGAACAACAACACCAATAGAAACAACAATGTATATACTTATGCATAACTAGAATCGATAATAGATAACAAATAATAATAACAATAATAACAATTGACACAGCCAGCTGCGAACTTTGAGCACGATGAATTTGGCGAGCGCATTGAATTCTCGATTATTGTATTAAACTTAAATGCTTGCCTTTTAGCTGTGATTTTTAGATTTTACCACCCATGTATATATATATATATATATATGTATATATATATATATATATATATATATGTATATATATATATATATATATATATATATATATATATATTTTTTTTTTTTTTTTTTTTTTGTTTTGTTTTGCCTAAGATGTTTATTATTCAGAGCTATGTTTTCTTACCAATTCGAAATGTTCTAACTGTAAATTTGCTCAAGTGCTCAAAGCTCAATGCAATAATATCGTTTAAGAACTCTAGACATGACCTATCATAGTTGAGACATTGTTGTATTTGAAACCTTAAGAAGCAAGTCGAAGTTGAAGTTGAGTTTAGGGCGGTAAATTGATGGTCTGACATTGAATGAAATGAAATACTCGACAATTGCTCAAACTTGAACCAATGTTGATATGTATATTTTAGATTTTTAATTTATGATTTTATTCTTGTTTTTTTTTTTTTGCCCAATAATTTTGTTAATCTTGTGTCGCTCTCAGAATCGTGCCCAGAGTGCAGCAAGACTCAAGCAAAAAAAAAAAACAAAAAACAAAAGCAGAAACGAAACGCAATGTATCGAAGAATATGGAATATATTTATATATATTCTGAATAATGTTGATTGTAATTGATAATGTAATGATTAATGTATCTTTATAATTAAGTATATATATTTATTATTATGAATTAGTTGAGCCATCGCGCGCTCGCTCCAAATGCAATATGTACATTTATTTAATTGATTGTTAACCATATTTGTTTTCCTTTTTGTACTTATTCGTTATTTATGTTTAAAGCTCAGTTCTATAAGTATTCAATATTATATATATATACACACACACACACACACACACATATGTATATATATATTTACGCATATATCTCTTTTTTTGTCAATTGTATATTATTTGTTTTTAATTTTATTGAACTACATCGTGTATATATTTATTTTTAAACAAACCGATTTAAAGTTTTTTTTTTTTTTTGCTCTTTCTTTGAACTAACAACAATGCAGCGAATACAATAAACACATGCAATTACACTGTGCAACAAAGTTTCATACCACAACAAATAGCAAAGCCTCTCAATTATAGAAATTTCATTTGAGAACAAATCGAACGTTTTTCTTTCTGTTTTCTGTTAATAATAAAAACCTGTTGCATAGTGTTGTTTATTATAATGTAATAAGCAAGAGATAATTAAAAAAAAAAAAGAAGACAAAATGAGAAAAACAAAAAACACCAAAAAGACCAGCGAAATGAAAGCAAGAAACATGAGCAATGGAAAGGCAATATAACAAATTTTTAATAATAAAAATTAAACGAAATTGTTGCTACGCTTCTGTTTTTACTGGTTGAGTGGAGTGGAATAAATCTTGGAAATACTTTAGAAATTGTTGAATCCAATTTTGGTCCTCGAGTCTGGCAGTTAAATGGGAAATGATATTTAAAGTGACCGTAAGTGAAGTTGAATATAAGGAAGTGCTTTAGAAATAGTCAACGATTTTAGTTTTTAGCTTACAATCGAACATGAATTTGATACTGAAGGAAATCATTTAGAAGTATCATAATCAGGGATTTCGAGCTTACAGAGGCTGGCAGTTAACATGAATGCGTCGTGTGGCACACTTAGCATAAGCTTAACAACAATGCTTAGCATGATAGCCAATAATTTTAATTTAGTTAAGAACCAATAAACAGGTGCAAGTATTGAAGGGTGACCGTTTTCTCTTTTGCCTATATTCACCACAGTTGTTAATGCATTACACCAATTAAGCGGGGTCTCTTTGATTCGCGCCATCTGTTGTAAGAGTAGCAAAGCAAATGTGCAATTATAGTACGTGGCGCCATCTAATTGTCAATTTGAAATAAATTAATTAATTTATTTTTTCAAATTGTAAAATAGATGGCTTGAACTAGAACTTATATAAAAAATTAATGATAATATATATAATACAATATATATAACTATAAAATATATTTGATTATATGCAATCAAGACTTTATACAATATTTAACATAAGAAAGCAAAATGACGGTAACTATTGTAGCTTGGAAAGCAAACAATATAATTAACATCATTTTGATCACATCTTTAGTCAATCAGCTTAGCTTTATTCAGAGCCAATAAACTGTAACTTTAAACAAACGAAAAACCATGGAAAAGGTCTATATAGGAGCTTAAGTATGTAATTAATTGCCTTTGAGCGCGGAACTTCAATATTATCATAAGTTTTACAATAAACTGTAACGGTCTTATATGGTCAGCCAGATGAAAGACAAGTAGAGGTCGTGGTGGGGGCTGGTGTGGGGGATGAGGGTGGCGGGCGCCTTTGCATGCAGCGGCTTTTGTCTGTTGCCTTTCTTGTGGCTTTTCCAATGCTTGATTCCAACAGCGAGAGACGAGACGCACAACAACAACAACAACAACAACAGCAACAACAACAACAACAACAACAAAGGCAAGCTGTTAAGGCAAATGCAACTGCAACCGCCTTGTGATTAATTACATTTTCTTTTTAGCCAGTTTTCTCTTTAGCCTTTTCAATTTTTTCGGCTGCTTCGTCGACGTCGACGTCGACGTTGCGATTTGAAATTAAATTTTGATTAATTGCAGCCGCCGGTCGGCACCTTTTGTCAGTCGGCGCTACGTGAAAAGTGTTTTTGTCTCCTTCGCCCTCTCTCTCACTCTGTCACTCTGTGACTCTCTCACTCTCTCTGTCGCTCTCCCACTCTCTTGTGCTTGTTGAAATTCGCTGCACTTGCCGCCGTCCCGCTGGCTTCGAGAGCGTCCGTCAACCTTCTTGAAACGAAACAATTTTCAGGTGTGAAAAATTTTGAAATGCGCTTTCAATTTGCGCTGCCTGCGTCTGCATCTGCGTCTGCGTTGGCAGCGTGCAGCGTGCGGCGGGCAGCGGGCAGCGGGCAGCGGCAGCGACAACTGCGACTGCGGTCCCATTAACGCAGCAACCAAATAAAGTCATTACCAAGTGCCAGGCCACAGCTAAGGGCAGCTAATAGAGATAGATAGAGAATGAGAAAGAAAAAGAGAGAGAGAGAGAGACAGAGAGAGTGAGAAAGAGTGGGGCAGGGGTGGGGCGGGGTACATGGGCGGCATTGCCTTCTAATGCGCCCCAGCAATTTGCTACGTAGGCCGGCCACACCTACCTGCTGCCAAACATGCAACACGAACGAACATACCCACCCCACTGTACTCCCCCTCCCTCACAACATCGCCCTCTACCTCTACCTCTCCGTCTCACAGACTGTGCCTAGCCTAGGTCTCGTTTGTAGCTGTTGCAGCTTATTCGTGTCTGTCTTGTGGCTAGCAGGGGATCAGATAACTCAATTATTCGCGGCGTAAACAAATGCTGCCTTTCAGGGTTTTTAGCCAACATTTCGAGTCGACTCGACGCTCAACTCTCGAAGTGGAGCCAACGTCCAACTGCAACTGCGTTCCGGTGCCAGGTCCAGATCCCGGTCCATGGGGCAGCTTCTTCCTTGCGCCTCAGTTCAAAAGAGATGGGTTATTATCCCAGGCATAAATGGATTGTAAACGTGATTTTTATAGTCATTTAGCATAATAATGCATTTTATGGCTTTGCCAGTCCAACCAGCTAGCCTCTCAGCCGCAGCTCACTCATTCCGTCTCAGTCTGCATCTTCTCATCTTCGCATCTCGGCTGCATCTTCGTCTCCGCCTCTCGCCTCTTGCCTCTCGCCTCTCACAGTCGCCACAGTCCTCAACAGTAAATTAAGCATTTCTACGTTTGGCTCTTTTAGCTCTTTGACTGTAGCTGCTTAGTGCAAAGATTTGTTTTGTGCTTAACTTAGCAATAGAGCGAGAGAAAGAGAGGGAGAGAGAGTGAGAGAGTGAGAGAGTGAGAGAGAGAGAGAGAGAGAGAGAGACAGCAGCAATCACAGAGCAAGCGAGTGCGATAGCTAGCTAGGCAAAAAGACAGAGAGAGTGAGAGAGAGAGAGACAGAAATCTCAATGTTAGCTCATGCGTGCAGCTTTATGTGAAAATAAAATAGATATTATATATTGTATCATATATAATTCATATCAAATCATTTTTAACTCTCTGTATTTTCAGGTAATATTAATACACTTCAGATTAAATCTGCTTTGAGAGCAAAGAGATCTATTTCCTTGGTCTGAAGTAAGTTGAATTCATCTATATTCATTCATATTCAACTATAGAGCTATGGAACTATGGAACTGTGGAAAACATGTGATTACGCTTAATATAGTTAGGATTCAAGTCTTTTGTTTATTATTATAGCTAACTATAATAATTGCAACATTTTGATAGGCCAACAGTCAACTTCATAAGAAGATTAAACAGAACTAATTTTTAAATGTCTTTCTATAGGGAACAAAATTATATATTTTCATAGCTGTTTAGAAAATCTGGGTTTTTAACCTGTATAAATGCATTTTGTAATAAATTTACGAAATGCCTACGTCTCTAATTCTATACGCGGAAGAATTTAGTTAGAGTTCTGTCCGTTCTAGATTATAATAGTATATATCTATAATTTGTTGTATACCTATGATAAAAATTCAGATCTTATTTTAATAATGGTACATTAATTCTATATTATAGAAGTATTTTACAGTTTATATATTATGTCACGTATGTAACATATTTGATATTACGTATCAATTATGAATTGCTTTGGAATTTATTTACCAGCAAATCAATCAATAACCAGTTCCTACATTTATTTCACATTACTTCCAGTTGGTCTGCGAAATTATGTCAATTTGAATTCATTTACATAGTGTATTAATTTAACAATCTTTTTTCTTTTTTTTTTTTTGTTTACATATTGAAATTTAATTGAAGTATAGAAACGAATCAATTTTCACTTAAAAAGTAATTGCGTTGACGTGTGAGCTGAACTGAGCTCAAATGGCGAGCGATAGCGATAATTTAGTTTAATATATATAAAAAAAATATATATAAAATTAATATATATAAATATATATATATATATATATAAATGTTTCTCGAATTTGTATAGCTAAAGAAGAATTTTAATTATAATCAATTAATATTTGATTTACAGTTGAATATAATTTAGAATTTTTATGGCTCAAGCTGAACAAGATTGAGGCAGATAATTGGAATGCTAGCTTGGTATATTTTAATTGTAAACTAAAAAACAACTTTTGATGACAAATAAGTATTATATATTATTTAATTTAGCATATTTAAATTTTTACAATTATTTTATTATCTTTTTAACTATCAGGAATTTATTTTAGCAATATATGATATCTGATATAGCAAACAAATTTCATCAGAAATTTTACATTGTATTGTAGTTTCTGCAACCTCTTTTTTGGTTAGTTTATTATCTTAAAAAAAAAAAAAGATTAGTCGATTTATTTATTATTATTATTTAATTTTATGTGTATATGTATAATGTGTACTTCTTAGTAAACATAATTGTAGAGCATTGAAAATTATAATTCATTAATATTTCATTCTTCAGTTTAGCATATTCGAGGTAAATTGTTTTCAGCCAGAAAATGAGCCATATTTCATATTGTCTGTAAAATAAGAATCATAGAGCTAGAAATGATTGAAAACAAAGAAAACTAAGTTTTCAATTGCAATCCGTCAATATTTCAAGTTAGGAACGTTAATTGGGTAATTGGGTTTAGTTAAAACTTCAAATGAAGCCAGATTTAGCTGGAAAATTCGACTTTTTGATATTTTTAGTTATATAGCGACAAATTTAGTATTATAGAATAAAAACAAAATTACCAATTACAATCAAGCAATATACCAAGGTAAAAGGCTTACTTAAGCTAGCAAAACGGATTCACACTTTTAGCTCGAAATCTAGCCAGCATTGAGGTAAGTGCACAACGATCACGATCTAGAGAGAACGCAATCTCTGACGGCGCATAAACGAAAATCTCGATGAACGAAGACGTCGCTTGACTGACTTCTTAGCCAATTTGCGCGTTTGCGGCCCGTTCACGTTTGTTATTCACGCTTTTCAATTGAGAATGCGCCGCACAGATGTTCGAAGGCCTCTTTCAGCCAGCCAGCCAGCCAGCCAGCCAGCCAGCCAGCCAGCCAGTCAGCCAGACAGTCCGTTGAGCAACCAACCAGACAGAGTCGAGTGTTTCGACTGTGCCGCTCGAGAAACTTCATCCTGGGATTCTCGTTTTATTGTTTGTCTTCTTTATTACAAGTTAAAGCGTAATTACTCAACAAATATGCGGCAATTTGCGAGCCTGCAAGCAAAGCAGCGCGAGTTGGCCAAGAGAAGCAGAAGTGCTCCTCCTACTGCTCCTCCTGCTCCATCTCCTGCTCCTTCTCCTTCGGCCAGTTGGCCATATTTCGTGCTGGAGAAATCAATCGGCCAAATGCCTGGCCGCAAAATTGTATTTATTTATTTATATCGCTTTTGTTTTTACCTTTTTTACGTGCGCCTCGCTTCTGCCCCGCTTGATCTTAGCCGACACAGTTGCTGCTGCTTGGACTGATGCTGCTGCTGCTGCTGCTGCTGCTGCTGCTGCTGCTGCTGCTGCTGCTGTTGCTGCTGCTGCTGCTGGTTTGCTCTTATCTGACCGCATTGGGAATGAAGTAATCCAATTTGTGCACAGGTTGTCATTTTGGCGCGCCAAGGTGCTCATTACTGTCCGACGCGATTGTTGTTGTATCTCGAGCTGGACACGCTCATTGGCCAGTGTTGGTAAATGGCATATGCATTAAGTGCTGCCTAACTAGCCACGCATTTGAAATGAATTAACCTGTTTGTCAGCAAGTCAAGCTGCTTGAAATTACCTATTTACAATTGCTCTAAATATTAGATCTATTTGTAGGTATTAATGTTTTATTTCAGTGTTGGTCAATATGTTTTTTTTTTTAACCTCCATCTATCTGTTAGCATATCTGGTTAATCTCATTCAAAACAGTGTTGGTATACGAATTTGTTTAAGTTTTGGTTAACTACTTCGATGGATGTTTAGAATTGAATTATGCTGGCTATGCAAGTTTTTTTCTTCGAATTTATGTCACGTCTCATTCAGAACAGTGTTGGTAAACGGAGCTTGTTTTAAGTGTTGGTTGTTTAGAATTTAATTGTCACGTCTCACTAAAACAGTGAGTGTTCGTAAATGCCATGCACAAATGCTTAAAATTATTTAATAACTATGTATGTTTGTATGTATATCAGTGTTAATATTGTGTTGGTTAACATGATTACAGCAAACAGTGCTGGTTAACTAGTATATTTTAATACATTTACGTATAACATTTGAAGTTATGTTATTCTATCTGTTGACTGATCTACCTCGTCCCATTCGAAACAATGTTGGTAAATGGCGTATACCTTAGATGTTGGGTAGAGTGGGCCCTTGATTAACACAATTCGTTCCAGCATCTTGTTCGTTAACCGAAACGTTCGTTTTGTACCAAAATTGCATGCAAAATAGTGAAAAAAAAGATCAATGGATGGCACTCTAATGGGTATTCGCGGTTTCCCCTGTTTAGTTGCTTAACACATGTTGCATACAATAAATGTTTTCAAATTTCTTGTTGGTCGTTATGCGAAACACTGTTCGTTAAGCGAAACTTAGATGCCTAGAAAAAATGTGTTTGTTAACCGAAGGTCCACTGTATTTAGAAATAATATTGGAATTAATAAGAATTTGTTTCGCAATTTTTTTTTAACCCTCTACTCGTATCTCTCTCGTTCCGATCATCTTTATCAAACAATGTGTTGGTAAATGAATAAATCCAGTATTGTCTTGCAAGTTATGATTTTGAAAAGCTTTGAGATGTTGAGTCAGTACGCATAGCTATGCTACAGGATTCTCAATTCCGCGTCACAGCAGTGTTGGTTAATTTAATTTAATTGGTTTGAAATTCTGATTGAAGAGCTTTCTATCATAATCGATTCGGCTAAGCAGTTCTAAGTCTATGTCTGGGCCATTCAATAGAACTTGTGAAAGAACTATTGTTAAATTGTTTGCAAAAGATGAGCTCGAATATAATAGAAGTTAGAATAGATAGGGACAGCTCTGTGTTTATCATAAGTGTTGGTTAACTTCATATGAGTTACTTAGCAAGTTAAAGGACAAGTCAAAACATACGCTTACATAAAGCAAAAGTATTGGCTAATTGAGTTATAACTCCTAGAATTTCTAATATTTGATTTGCCAAAACTAATGCACTTGGCTTTTAAATTGATTAAAATTATGATTTAAATGTGAATTCTAGTTTGTTCTGATGCTTCATATTTAATAATGAGATGCATATGGAGTTGCTGTTGCCCAACTAGTTGGACATAAATCTCAATTGAGTTCGCTGATAAAAACCTGTTTGGCTACCCTCGGCATACCCTGTCGCCCCGCTGGCAGTGGGGTGTTAAACGCTGCGCTCTTTTGGGCGACATTTCTTGGCCATTGTTTTCGTACAGCACTCAAAATATTATCAAAATACTTATCAAACAATAAAGCAAATTTACCAGCAGGCTGGCAGCGGCTGGGGCAGGGGGAGGAGATTTTGGCATAGGCTAGAATTAGGGTTAGCTTTTGGTCTTTGCGCTATGTAGATTTACTTGATTTATTATATATGTATATACAATGTGTGTGTGTGTGTGTGTGTGTGTGTGTGTGTATATATTTTTGGCTTGGCTTATCGAAGCGATCAAAATGCAAACCGCACGCGACCTTCATAAAAATGTTGCCCTCTTTCGAACAAAAGTAATTTTGAAATTATTTCCAGCAGCTTTGGGGTTGCCAATGAAATTTTTGATTTCGACATCCGATTTCGACTTGTTCCAGGGTGTCGTTTGACTCGAGCTACAAGACACGAGACACGAGCGACTGGATGAGACGAAAGGACCATCGGCAATCGGCAATCGACAAGCGACGACGAATGTTTATCAAAACAAGCAAATCGCATAAAAATTGAGCCATTGTCAAGGGGTCCAGAGTGCCGGGCCCGGAGGGGCGTTGCGTGGGGTTGTTCGCCCTTTCCGGTTATGTCCCAAGTCAGCCGAAACAAAAGAGGCGTCGAGATCTGATCCTAAGCCTCGATTAGTTATTATTATAGTCGCATTTAGGCCATTATAAATTTCGAGTGCCATTCATTTGTTTTATTTGGCTGTCAAGTCATCCTTCTCTATCTCTATCTCTTAACAGCTCGATCTTCTCACACTAAATACGTGCGTATCTTTTCTAATCCATTTCATTTGACTTATTTCTCTCTTATAATTCATATATAATTCTTTTGTACTCCATTCTTATTGGGATTGGTTTTAATTCGGATTTCAATGCGGTTTGCATAGCAAACATATAATTATACTCAAATACTTATGTTAACAACTTTTAATTGAATATTAATTATATAAGAAATTTTACTATATATGAGTCGAATATAATTTATCTTTTAAAAGATCTTAACACTTTCTCTCAAATATAATTTATAGCTTCTTTTCTTTGATTCGTTTTTGGAATACCTTTCGTTTCATTAAGGTTTATTAATCATTTTTAAGGAATTTCCTTTGCGAATTTAGTTATTAATATGAATTTATTGAAGTTTTTATCTTTCTCACTCTATTTGTATCTCATTCTCTCTGTCGATTTTTTTCTACATTTTTATTTCTATTTCCCTTTTCTCTATTTTCTCGGTCTTTCATGCTATCTTTCGCTCACTCCTTATATATTTTTTGCAATCGTTCCACTTCTTGTCTTTCGCTCTGTCTATTTGTCCATCTATCTTTCCTCTCATTCTTTCCCTTCTCTTTCGTTCGCTATTATTTTCTAATTGTCTCCGTACATATTTTTTCTCTCTTTCTATTTTTCTGGAACAGTTTCTCTACCTCATGCTTTCCTATTTTTCTCCCTTTGTATCTTCTTTTGTCTCTCATTCTCTCGTTTTGTAATTCTCGTCTCATCTCATATCATCTCTATTTAACTTTCTTTCTCTATTAATAGTGATATTTGCCTTTAACTTTCTTTCAATATTTTTTTTTTTTCATTTTATCTCTTCTTCTTTCTTTCTTCTCCCTTTCTCTCTCTCTCTCTCTCTCTCTCTCTCTCTCTCTCTCGCTTCTCTCTTTCACTTCCTGTCTCGATTTCTATTTCTTTCATTTTATCCATCTTTCCCTCTCTTAAGGAAATTCCGCCTCTTTCCCCTCTTTGTCTCCTGGTTCTATTCTCCCTCTCTCAACTTTTTGCTTCTAGACTCCCTAACAAACTATACCCCCACCTCTGGCTATCCCAATCGCTTAGTCTCTTTCCTAACTGCGCATTTTTCTCAATTTCTTTCAATACTTTCTCCCTCCCCCTTCGGGAAGCTCTGTTCTTTTAACGTTAGCCAACCTCATCTTCCCATGCTGTGGTAACAACAACAATAACAATGACAACAACAACCATTAGCTGGCCACTTTGGGCAGACAACTGGCGATAATCCGACGAAGCCACCAACAGTCGAGCCAAGTCGAGTCGAGCCGAGCCACCTCGAGAGACGCAAATCCTTGTCGATTGCTCACTTTAATGCGCGACACCCCGCAAAGCTGGCTTCCATGTTTGGTGTTTGGCATTTGGAATGGCATTCATTCCCCTGTTCACTATTTACGTCATGTTGTACATGTTAAGCCGACAAATCGGTTGCGATTGATTAAAGTGTGTCGAGGCTCTGGCCAGGCGGGCGTCGCTCTTGAATGCCTTGCTTTGTATCCGGGTCGATTGCAATCTTGACTTCATTATCGGCTTTACGAAATTTTTGGAAAATTTGAAATCTGGCCAACGTTCGAACGGGTCGCTAAGTTAAGCCGCTGGCGACGTCCACCTTAGCCACCGGTCGGTGAGTCCCAAAAAGGACGCTTGCCGTGAAATTTGTCGTATCCTTATCTAGGAATCTGGCGGTGGTTGTTTGCGCTTGTTGCTGCGCCTGCCAAAACATATTTCACTGGGCCACGAAGGCCAAAGGAGGCGTGAAATCTGCTGTCGCACGTTGCCGTGTTGAAGCAGCAAAGCCTCGACATGCGCCCACTACCAGGATTTGCCAGCTTGTACAGCATGTGCAGATCCCAGCTTCCAGTTCCCAGTTCAGAGTTTCCAGTTCCCAGTGGAGCACTAGTCTCAACTGCGGCTGTGGCTGCCCATGAAATCGCTGCATGCGTCTAGGATTAGGCAAATTTCGAGCAGTGTGTACGCCGAGAAGTTTTTTCGTGGCGCGATGCAGATTGTGTAGTGTAGGGTATATAATTGAAGTATAGACTATGGTGTATAGACTGTGTAGGTCTGCTTCGGTTGATAACCAAAGATTGTGACGTATTCTTCTAGGGCTGCATGTAGGTGAATAGAGCAAGAGCTAGAGCTAGCTAATATACACGATGTATATAGATGCCAGAGGTCCCAGAGGGTGCTAGATGTAAACTGTGAAATGCAGGTTGCTAGATGTAGGGTATTTCATGCGGTGCTAAGTGTAGAATTTCCAAAAATAGGGTGTTTGCTGCAAGTTGTAATTGTAGTGGTATTGGTAGGTGATGGTCGATTCACGTAAGGTACCGGACGTATGGTAGTGCATGTCGAATGCTGAATAAAGGCCTCCAAATATGGGGTGTTTGATGTAAAATGCTTGATTCATTTACGGTACCAGATGTACGGTTGTTAGCTAAAGGGCTTTTTTTTCGTATAGGACGGTAGTCGCAAGGTCGGTAAAGGCCTGAACAGACATAAGTGACATAGAAGTAGATGCTCATAATGTAAGTTGTTCAATTTAAAGTGTGGCTTTTATAATGTAGGATTCTCGGTCTTGCATTCATGTAGATATTGATGTAGTATTCAAGATAAAGGATTAGAAACAATTTCGGTAGCCCTACAAGAGTCTAAGATGTAAGTTAAAGACCATATTACGTAATATGTATATAAGTTGCCAGATATGATTTATATATAGTATATGATAGAAGGTATGAGCTGGGCAAGTTCGTATGGTGTAGAGCAACGGTGGTGCCCATCAAGGATTGAATGATCGTGATTCTACTTGAAAGTCGTGACTTGACAAATAGACTTAGTAGACTGCTAATAGTAGAGTATCAGCAATGGAGCTGCATTGGTTAGTAAAAGTAGAACGACGCAAGTAATACGACACAGACTGTGTAGGGTATCAGCTCGATAGATAGATAGTCGAAGTATGTATATAAGTAGTTGGTTGAAGTAGAGGCTAAGTCAAAGGCGGACTAAGTGTAGATTACATTTGGAAACATGCTAGCAAAAGGACTCAAAGAGAAGGATTTTAACTTCAAATGTAGTAAATGGCATAATAGTTGGCAGAATTAAACCCTAAGTTCAAGATGGAAATTACAATTAAAAGACTGCCAGGAAGAGGACTCAAAGTGCAGGGTGCAAGCTCTTAATGTATAGCCTATAAACGTGGGGCAGTGCTTCTGTAGTTCACTTCGTTTGCTGCAATCCCTATGCTGTTGGAATGTGGTTAGCTGGGGCTTACGCTGCCAAGTTGGGGATACAGATGTAGGCGCTTGGCTTTGGGGTTTGCCGATTGCTCCACTTGCTGTGCTGCATCGAACACTTGCACTAATTACAATTGCAATTACGCGTCGTGCGAATTGTAAATCCGCGTCCGCGTTCGCGTTCGCGTTCGCGTTCGCATTCGCTTGGGAGCCAAAATGCGTTCGCACTTCCCATCATTAGGCTGAGTGAGTGAATGACTGAACGATAGAGGGAATGCCAGATGGAGGGAGTGGTGCTGCATGCGTTGCATATTAATCAAATTAGCTCCAATTTTTTTTTGAATTTTATTTTATTTTATTTTGTTCGTGGTTTGCTTCGTGTTTTGCTTGCCTTTGGCTTAGGCAAAGCTTTTTGCTGCAACGATCGCAGAAATCATTTTAATGACATCGGCAACGGCAACGGCAACGGCAACGGCAACGGCCAACAGCAAACAATTGAGTTGTCAACTGTTCGGGGCTGCCGGCGGGGCGTGGCTGTCGGGCAGCTGGGGCGTTGATGACATTAATAAACGCAGTTCGCATATGCAAAAGGCATCGAAAGGCGGGAGAATGCAGAGAGTACAAAAAAAATAAATAAAAAAAAACGCGCAACTGCAACTGCAACTGCAACTGCAACAATGTTAATTACCAAAGCCAAAGCGACAAAATTGTAACAGTGGCAATGCCTAAGGCGTTGCTGGAATGGGCGTGGCCGGGGCGAGAAACTGGGCAGCTGCTGGAGCAGCATCCGAGCATCAGTTCTCGGTATGTGGAGCATCCGCATCAGCATCAGCATCAGCAACGGAAAAGGCCCAAGGCCGACCAGTTGAAGCGCATTAATTGCCTTCTTTGCCGCGAAGAAGCTGCAGCTGAGAGCAGAGCGATTGAGGGCAACACTTGCAACACTTGCAACACTTGGAACACTTGGAACACTTGGAGCACTCTTGGTCTAAGCCCAACCGCCTCTCCTGCATGAGGCATGTGCTTAGTGCTTATGAAAATGAATGAGGCCACAATTTGTGGCAGGCTCCCTCCCAGCTTGACAAAGCAGCCATAATGAAAGCCACTGATGACTTCTACGTGTCCGTCAAACGCGGCTACATATTGGCCATGTGGCGGCAACCCCAAGTGCTGGGCGCCAAATAAATTGGGCCAGCCAATTTGGCAAGCGATGCGATTTGTGGGCGGCCCTAGAACAATTCCCATCCAACGCCATCGCAGATTGCTTGATGAGTTGCCAGCGATGCTCGCAGCTGATAAAGCTAGAGCATGCATTGCCTCCATTCTAATAATAATAATAATAATAATAATAAGAGTAATAATAATAGTAATGGCGGGCATTGTTCAATGTAATTATACCGTGCACTCGTATTCTTGCTAACCGACCTCAGTTGATTCTGGTCTGAGTTTACCTCAAGGAAATCGCGTTAGATCAGAATATTGAATATTGAAATGTCTGAGATGTATCTTAATGGATACATATTTATTTATATTAAAAATAATTGAACAATTATTATTGCCTGAATAAGAAATATTTCAAAAATATCACCAACCTGATGGAAGTATTTCACTTGCCAGGCGGGCTAGTTGTATTACAATTCACAGCTAAATATTGTCAGTCAAATTTAATGAACTATGAAGCACAAAACGATATTAAATTGTTTTTATCAATGTTTTGTTTTTATCAATGGCTGAAATAATGTCTTGCTTTGGCGCGATTGATAAGGCATAATGCCATTTCTAGCACGCTTAGAATAAAACTCGACAAACGAAATGAAAACATCGTGAAAAGCGCATAATTCAACTTGCTCATCGACATTAAGGCGGCAAAGCTGTAACGGTAATTTAATGACAACATGTGAGAAGGCTCTAGTCGAGACGGCTCGACTACGAGAAACCCTGAACCGTGCTAAAAAAAATTAATATTCTTCTTCTGCCGTGGGTTGGGCTACACATTGGACGTTTATAACTCCATTTCTAGATGGACGATCTTCGGAATATATTAATAGCAGTCCATTTGCCTAATTTCAAGTCTGTAGTATTTGAAATGCGTTTTTATACCCTGAGCCCATTGAAAATGGGAAATCAGGGTGTAATGGTTTTGTTAAAAGTATGTAACAGGCAGAAGGAGGTGTGGCAGACCCGACAAAGTATATATATTCATGATCAGGGTGACGAGAAAAGTCGATATAGCCCTGTCGTTATAGCCTATTTGCCAAATATCAAGTCTCTAGTATTTAAAATACGTTTTTTTTTCAAATTGAGGGCGAAGGGGGCGTGGCATCTAAAATCTGAAAATTACAAAATCTGCGTATCCATAATATCTATCTAGATATACATAATTTGAAGTCGCTAGATAAAACGGTGTAGAAATTATGTTCGAAAACCGTAAAAAAGGGAAACGAGTTTTTGATTTTGTATCGACTTAAGGAATGGGAGGAGTTATCGAAAAAAACAACATAAACTTGTACTGCGTAACTAAGATACGAGTATTCATGTAGCTTTTGTAGTTTCAGAAATCTCGACGTTCATACGGACGGACGGACAGACGGACAGGGCTATATCAACTTATTTTATTGTTATTTTATTATCAAGAATATATATACTTTATGGGGTCTGCGACGTTTCCTTCTGCCTGTTACATACATTTTCACAAAACCATTATACTCTGAATTCTAATAAACGATAAATTGTTTGTTGTAAGAATCAAAGTAGATTAATTAATTAATTAACACTTTCCGCTGGGATATCATTCATAAGACCTCATATAGAGTATAGAGCATTATTTTCAAACAATTAAATTTTAATATTTCCGTAAGTTTGTCAAGTTAACATTGCATAGTCTATTCTTATTAGATCTTGGAATATTGATATTGAATTTTGGAATTGCTTTAGAAATCGTTTTAAAAACTTTCCCATATAATACTTAGTCTACGTTTTTCAACTAACTTTTCATGACTTAGTTCGCTATGTAGCGTAAACGATTCTGTTGATAATATCTTTTGAGTGGCTTATCCGCAATTAGTCCTCTTCACACTTCACATTTGACAATAGTATTCTTTCAATAATATTTATGCAATGCAAACAGATTATATATATTTATATCTATATATATATTCGAGATTCTCTAACATCATTCAATTAATAGCATAAATACATTAAACGGGTAACTTAATATAGTATTTTGGTCGTTTTGATTGAACTTTTACTTCAATTCAATTGAGCACAAAACTAGAGTTTGCCTCTAAAAAAGTCCCAAAAAGTTATTTATTTCATTAAACAGTTGATTAAAATGCTTCAATTATGTCGTTGGGCTGCGCTTCTGACAATTCCAGATATTTGCACAATCCTTTAATGATATGTTACCGTTTATAACGGATGTGCAGGCATCAGATCTTTGGGAATATGCTGGCTTATGCGTGTCACGCCCTCTCCAATGCGAATGGGCAACAAAAATACAAACTGCGTGAGTGTGAGAGATATAGAGAAAGGGAGAAAGATAGGGAGAGGGGGGGGGGGGGACTGGAAAAAAGGCCGCGCCATTTGCGGCTAATTTTGTAAATCATGATATCGTAATTAATTTTTGCAGCCCACAACACAAAACTCAAAAGACAGCCGCGTCGACGTTGACGCTGACGCTGACGTCGACATCGCAGTCGCCGTCGTCGTCGATGTTGCCGAAGTCGGCGTCAGCATCTTTAGCGAGAAATCCTCCAGCTTGGCATACAGACAAAAACCAATTAATATTTGAGCAATGCTCCTGCGGCAACAATTAAAGGTAACTCCAACAACAGCAACAACAACAGCAACAGCAACAACAACAGCAACAGCAACAATAACAAGAAAAGCAACAAAGGCAAAGCAGAACAAGATTTTTATTGAGATCTCAAAGATGCAAAGTGATTTGAATTTGATTGTGCCGCGCGTGCGCTGTGCCCCAGCATCAGCTTCAGCTACAGCTTAACAGACAGGGAGAGGGAGAGAGAGAGAGGGAGAGGGAGAGGGAAAGCGAGTATGAGCGAGATGGATAGACGCAGTGGGGCGCAAAAGGTGTGAAAACCCTGCTGCGTTTTAAATGCAAGCTAATAAGAATGGGAACGGCAAAGGTAAAGGCAAAGCCGAAGGCAAAGGAAAAGGGAAAGGGACAGGGAAAGGGGGCGAGTGTAAGGAACGATTGAGCCGGCACACAAACAAGTCCCAGATCTTGGGCCCGCTCTTCGTGATCGTTACAAACGGCCGACAGTCGAGACGAGCTGAGACGAGTTCTGGACAGCCATGACCAATGGTGTGCGGATCGTCGTTGTCGATGCCAAAATGCATTTAGTTTTCTTATTGCTGGTTCCGAAATTCTCAAAAATAACAAAAAGCCAACTGAAAATATTTCAAATGTTCATAGACGACTGCATAATGCTCGCTTAAGCTGAGAAATAGTTCAACTTTTATGCTCTAACTTATTTACTGTGCCTTCATGTGTAGAACATGCTTCAAGATTCTGTTCTGCTCTAAGACGATTGCCATGCTTTCAAAATGCATTTGTGGCTAATCTTTAGAGAAGGAAAATTCACGTTCTCCGCTGTTAGCTCTTTTAAAAAGTGATGAGATTATATCTCATGTATGTATATATACAAAATCCCTCTTACGGTCCATTCATCTGTATGTCCGTCTATCCATCCATCCATCCATCCATCCATCCATCTGTAGTTCGAGACTACAAATTTGCAGAACATGCTCTTTGGCATCGTCAATTTATAAATTGTTCAGACTTTGTGATTTTACAAACTAGTGTAGTTATGTAGTATTTATTATATATGAAATATACAATATATAATCGTCCGTTACAAAATATATCAACGCCCATTGCAATTCGGCTTGTACCTTCTATAGGCTTAAAGTTGGCAATGGGCTATTGATATACAGCATTTTATATTAATATAATTTAATTTAATTTATATTATTTCATAGTAATTTAAAAGTCGAAGTAATTATAACTAATGCACTGGCTGCTAGGGTCTTCGGCTTTGTAGTTATATGCAATTTCGAGTCTCTATCAAGGGACACGCAGCAAGACGCCATGGCACAAAACGAATATACTCTAATCACTTGGTGAGTGAGTATAAAGACCTTATATATAATGCATTCATATAAAAGAAATGATATGTATACATTTCATATTTTGGACCCACATGACCTACATAATGTCTTTGAATCGCAAACAAAATATAAATATGCATGAAATGAAAACTTATTGATTCAATAAACGCTCAAGTTCAACTTGATTATGCATCTGAAATGTGAATCGGAAGTAGAAGCCGTGTGAGTTAAATAAAATTAAATTATTTAATTTTGTGAAAACGTATGTATGATAATTTATGTATAATTCATTTATAAATATATTTTATTCAATATATGAATTGCTAATATATTTATTGTATTTTAAAATAATTTAAATCAATAGCTTGGACTATATAAGTACTATAGGTCGAAAAATCCTTAACATAGATACTTTTTCAGCTGAACTTGAAACGTTCACCAATTTAGTGAGTTATGCATGCTTATATAACATATTTATAGAGCTCGTATTATGAAAATAATCAGTTATATCATTGTACAGGTTCATTACAAAAAGACCTATTAAATACAAAAGACCAATTACATACATAAGCATATGTTTCATCCATTGGGGCATGACAAATGAAAACCATTTGCCCATTGAACAAATTTAGCAGCTTTGGAACTGCGAATGGGTGTTTTTCATATCTCGCAAATAAAAGTTATTCGTTTCAATGCCCACGTTCAGCGCATGAGAGAAACGGAAAAATAATACATACACACGCCTGATCATGAGATTATTTGTTTGTTCTGCTTCTGTCTACGTCTGAATGTCTTGCGTTGAGTTATTCACGTTAGAGATTTATTTCGCGACTGATGCTATAGACGCTTGAGCACTGAGACTTATTCCGAGACGGAAATCTGAAAAGGTCAATGCTAATACTTATTATACCTTCCCTCTTACATATATGTGAATACATATTCCAAGTCTTATAAATAATATAAATCTCCAACTATATTATATTATTCTAATTATATTTATATCTAATTATTGACCTTCTCAACTTCACATTCTTCTTAAGTATCTAAAGAAGTTAATGAAAAATCGCTGCTAATTGGCCAAGTCTGACGCTGGCTGTTGGCAACGAGGAATCATAGGAGTTATAATACGTTTAAAGTACAATCACTTAGCTGTGTATCAGTTAAAATTGGTCAGCTAATGCTGCCAAAAACTTGTCATGGCAAATAAACCGCAAGGGGCGGACCAAATGGGCGGGCATGGAATGAAAAGGAAAGGAAAGGCAAGGCAAGGCAAGGTTAGGAAAACGTGCTGCCAACGAGCGGCTGGGGAGCGAAATCAAATCAAGCGACAAATAAATGTAACAAATACGACAACAACACTCAACGAGAGCAGCAGCAGGAGCAAGGAGCAAGGAGCAAGGACATTCAGGCAAGAACCAAACAACGGAGTCACAGCCACAAAAGTCGACCTCAAAACGGCTGCCTAAAAACTCAATTACATAACAATCTGTTCACATTTTTTCACACACCATCAACTTTAAATGAGCTCTCAGCTCAGGCAGCAGAGTGAGAGAGAATGGGAGGGAGAGAGAGAGTGAGAGAGAGAGAGAGAGAGAGAGAGAGAGAGGGCTGCTGGGCACGTCGCCAAGCTAAAAATGAGCAATGCCAAAACGGTGGGCGTTGGGCGTTGGGCGTTGGGTAAAAGGCACTCGAAATCAAATTACGAGCATCGCAGCAACAAGGAAACAAGAGGGTAGCACGACGGTCTAGCCAGGACAACAGCAACAACAACAACAACAATCACGTCGAGGACACACAAATTACAATGTAATTTATTTGCCGCCAGCGTCGCGAGACGTAGAGTAGACACAAACCGAAACAAGCACCAAAAGAGAGAGAGCGAGACAGACAGAGAGAGAGAGAGAGAGAGAGTGAGTAAAAGAGAGTAAGAGAGAGAGAGAGAGAGAGAAAGAAATAAAAAGAGAAAAAGAGAGACAGTGTGTGAAAGAGAGAGAGAGAGAGAGAGAGTGCATTGGACAAAGGATGCCCGCAGGATAACGTTAGAGAAAATCAATCGCGACAGCTAAGTAGAAGCAGTGAGAATGCGAACGCAGCGAACAACAAAACATTTGGCCAGCTTTATTTTTTTGGGGTCGCTGCCAGTGCCATCAAACTGGCCAATGAATGTCAATTGTTGTCGTTGTCGTTGTCGCTGTGCCCCTCGTTGTCCTCATCCTCATCTTCGTCGTCGTCGTGGTTGAAACCAGAAGCCATCCGTTGCTATTGCTCAAGCTGTCTATCTGGCAACAGTTCACTCACGCTGAGCTGAGCCCATTGACTGTCACTTGAGCTTGGTTACAATTGTAGGACGATCTTCTAGACTATCACTCACATATACCATATATATAGAGCGATTATTTTATTTATTTTATTTTATTTTTTGTCATTTTATCTCATGCTAAATTCGCAAAAGTTTTGCTGACAATTGAACGTTTACGAATGCCTCACAAATCTGAATTGATATCATATTTAAACTATCTGTATCGATGTAAATAATATATAGCCGGCAGTTTTTTGAGATTTTTCTTTATCAGATCACATTTGTAAAAGTTTTACTGACAATTGAACGGATATGAAAGCAGAATTGACAAAATATTTTTATCATCTAGAAAGAAATGTAGCCCAGTCTCTATTATTTCCTTTATGCTAGACAGAAATATAGCCCTGTCTTTTTCGTTTCCTTTATGCTATATATTCGTAAGTGTTTTGAACGTTTTGAACAAAAACGACAAAATGCAACGCATTTTAAAGCGCATAAGAAACGGATTTCTTTGAATCACATGAGAAATCAGGTGAATCTATCTCAATAATGTAAAAGAAGAGTTTAAAGATCTAACAGACTTATTTAAAACATAAACTAAAATTGAAACCAATTAAAAATAATTGCCACATATATTATATTAAATATCACTCTGCTCATTTAAAGGGCATTCCAGAGTCGTCTAGCCTCGCTGTACTTGCATTGCTTTGATTTTCATTGTGTCTTGTGTGTAGCTTTGATTTTGGGTGTTGTTCGACGATGCCAAGTCTTTGCAATTTTATGAGCCTAATGACGAATTTCCATTTGCGCACCCTCGCTTCTGCTGCCTGCTGCCTGCTGCCTGCTGCTGGTGGGCGTCTGAACTATTTGGCTCGACATTCAGGGCCGTCAACGCCTAAGCCAAAAAAAAAAAAAAGAGAAGAAATGAAAAGAGAAATAGCAATTGTGAAGATAAATGCACTGGAAGATTGTAAGGGGTATATTGTGATTAGCTTTAATATGAACTCAATGGGTAAAGTTTAACTTTCACTTCAAATGATAAACATCAATGAAGAACTTAAGGAAATTACTAATACTTTTATGCATGTTCCAAAAACCTTAACTGTATTATCAGTTCTATAGATTTCAGAATTGCCTAAAGTTACACCTCAACTGAAAGCTTAACAGCAAGAAAAAGCTTTTAAAGCTATATAATATTTTGTTTTCAAAACGCATAAGCATTTTAAACAGCAAAAGCTCTTATGTTCATTTTATTTCAACGTTTATATTATTAATTTTAAAATTTAAATACATCTGAATTTATTATCATTTTAAATTGATTCATAAGCTTTTACTTTTATACAGTGAACGCATTGAAAATGGGAATTCAGGGTATAATGTTTTTGTGAAAATGTATGTAACAGGCAGAAGGAGACGTCGAAGACTCCATAAAGTATATATATTCTTGATCAGCACAAAAAAATAAGTTGATATAGCCCTGTCCGTCCGTATGAACGTCGAGATTTCGGAAACTTCAAAAGCCATAGAGCTGAAATTTTACATGAATACTCGTATCTTAGCTACGCAGTACGATTTTATTTTGTTTTTTCGATAACTCATCCCATTTCTTAATTATCGATAAGAAATAGAAAATTCGTTAGCTTTTTTTACGTTTTTCGAGCATAACTTCTATACCGTTTTAGCTAGACACTTCAACTTTATATATTTAGATAGATATTATGGATACGCAGATTTTGTAATTTTCACATTTTAGATGCCACGCCCCCTTCGCCCTCAATTTGAAAAACGTATTTCAAATACTAAAGACTTGTAATTTGGCTAATAGACAAATTTGAATGCTATTAATATATTAATATATGAAAGTTTCATGAAGATAGTCCATCTAGAAATGCGTTCAAAGTTAAGCCCAACCCACACCCAAGCCAGGGCAGCAACTGCGCGGTTAGCAGAGCGCTCGCTTATACGTGCGTAAAGAAGAAGAAAATAATTTTTTTTTTTTTGCAGGGCTCAGGGTATCTCATAGTCGAGCCGTCTCGACTAGAGCCTTTATATTTGTTTGTTTAAGGCTTGTTAGAGACATACGTCTTAATATATTCTAATCTATATCTTTAAATCTATCTATTTATAATACTAGTATATACATGCTTATCTGAACAGATTATATTTTTAAGCATAGCTCAGTTTGCTTATGGAATAGTTTAATATGTATAAAAATATTTATATTTCTATTTTGATTCAATTATATACTAAATACTTAATTTATTATGCAGTTTAAAGCTTAGTTTTGGTATTTCAAAAGCTTTATATAACCGAAAGCTTTCAATTTATAAAGCAACTTTGCATGTTTGAGTAGGTAAAGGTTAATTTTATACTTCAGCTAAGATTCTCTAGAAAAGTGCCCTAATTTCTTACAATGTTGTATACGGTATTGTCTAGTCGAGCAATTGTCATTGAACTACTTTGTTCATTATTTGCCCATCGAGTGTCAAATGGATTTTCGAATTTGTGTGTGCTAACGATATTGTTGACATGCATTGCCTGCCAAATGTGTCTCCCCCTCTCTCTCTCTCTCTCTCTCTCTTTCTCTCACTCACTCTCTCTCTCTTACTGTGTCTGGTGTGCCCCATGCTCCATACTGCTGCTGTACCCCGTCTCAACCTTGGCCACCTTTGCTAGTTCCTGTTGTTGTTGCCGCAATTATTCATAATTCGTGGGCCTCATAAAAATAAATGGCTGCTTAACGTAATTGCCATAATTTTGTGTGACTTCGACTTTGCCCGCTGGATGCAGGCAGCAACAACAACAACAACAGCAACAACAATGATCGGTAGTGGTAGTAAAAGAGGAAGCAGAAGCAGAAGAAGAAGAAGAGTGCCACACGCTGTGGCAATGACAGTGGTACAGTCGCTGAGGGGTGCGCCTCCTCGCCAGCATTCAAACGATTTTTTACGAGCAACAACAACAGCCATCGATTGCCCCCTTTTGCAGTGGGCGTGGCCCAGATTCCGTACCAAATTAGCGACACATGTGTTTTGTTTTCGCTGTTCCATAGCCAAAAAAGAAACAAAGAAGAGGAAGAGCCAACTCACATTATAATAATAACAATGGGAAGATGCGTCGAAAATGTTGCGCTGCATCTGTTGATCCTTTGGCTGCTGCTGCTGTTGCTGTTGCCACATTTCGTGTCAAGTGGGCGTGGCAGTTGACTTTTGATATGGTGCGACCACATTATGGTTATGGCTTATCTGTGTACCCTGTCACATTTGACGAGCAATTAACACGGCTATTACCACAGCTACTTAATTGAAAGCCCAACTGTTCCAATTGCAACATTTTGTGGCTGGCACTGCTTGGACTTGAATTGAAGCAGCAGAAGAAGTTACCGAATGTTCAATAAGCTCATTTCGAAATATTTCAATGTTACTTGAGGTTGAAGTTAATCAAATTATTATCTCTCTCCAAAGAGAAAGAATGCGAGAGGTATGTACTCTAGGGAGAGCTGTGAAGTGAAGTTTAAATGTATTTTATAAATTATATTCGATTTCGGGTAATTAAAAATTCATCAAAAACTCCATAAGCGTCAGCTTAGATGTAGTTTATAATAAGAGAACCCAAAGGGAAAGAGAGAGAGAGAGAGAGAAATAGAGATAGAAAGAGAGAGAGGGAAAAAATAGAGAAGTATGGAGAGAATGACAAAAATGTAGAAAGAAGCGACGAGAATAACTTTCTGAAAAAAATTAAAGATTCCTGGATAAGTCGGGAAAATGTTTTGCAACGGAAAGAAATATAGATAGATATATATATAGAGAGAGAGAGGGAGAGACACACAGAGAGAGAGAGGGACCGAGAGAATGATAATCAAACTATAGAAGAGAGATTCTCTTTCTTGTACATTTTATTTATTTCTACAACTATTTATTTTTCGATTATTCTGTTTCATTAGTTCGCTAAATACTACTACTATAATGAGATTTACTAAATATCGTAAATTTTTCTTGGGTAAAAACATCTCTGCTGGGCTTCAATTAATTTTTAACTATCATTGCTAAAGATTCACATACATAGATGGCTCCAAGTACATTTCTCAATTATTCCGAACTATTCCATTCTATGTCATATCTAATTAGTTAGTTTATTAAATATATTTTTAATTTATTCAGTCAGTTGTTTAAATAGGTTTCATATAATATTTCATTTGCTAAAAATATTTTCTATTCGAAAATGAAGTCTTATCCAAATAATTTGTAATTTCCTGTACTCTATTCCCACACCGTCTACATTATCTACATCAACATCATCATTATTATCATAGTCATTATCGTTTTCATCAATATCAACATCATCATTGTCTACTTTTTAGCGTTGTTTTGTCTTTTGTTGTTTACTGTGACGTTCCAATTGTCATTTCTAGAAGCAGTCGTATAAGAAAGTCCCAAGTCGAGCATTAAATTTCCCAGTATAAGACATTTATTTCCCACTATTTGCTTCAGCGTTTAAGCAAGTGAATTTCATTTGTTTCTTTGCAGTTAAGTGGCGAATATTTGTTGACGTTTAATTGTTTTAAAGTTTTTAAGTTAAATAAAAAAATGTATTTAATGTAACTTAATTTAAGAGTATATAAATTGTATTTTTTATATATTATATTATTTTCTTTTGCTTTTATAATTTATTAATCAAGACGTTGGAAGAGCTGCTATAAAAGTCTATTCAACTATATATATTTTTCTATATTTAGTGCTCTCTAAATGAAAATAGTCTTTTTCACTATATTATATACAATCGGAAGTGAACTATTTAATATCACAATAGCTCGTGATTATATATATGAATAATATATACTTGAATAATAGATATGGATATAAAATTATATATAATAACTTGCAATTTGATAAATGTTTTCAATCAAGTTTAGCTACAATTCTGGTAGACCATTCAAATCACAATAACAACAAGTAAGAACGTTGCAGATAGGCGCAACTAACTGCGAGATACTCTGTTCCCATAGGTGCATTTTATTTATTTAATAAACATTTAATAAACGAAATATTTCGGCAATTAGAAAACTTACATTGACTGCAACAAACAAATTGATTTTCTATTCATACATACAAAGGCTGCATGCTATAATATTCCAAGAATTGCGATTGAATTGTGTGTTGTGTAGCAGTGAACTTATTTAGGTTTAGCTAACGATTACATGCTATTGTAAAATGACCTGGGCTCAAATCCCGCTGGAAACTTTTTGTTTTTTTATCGAAAACATATCAATTTTATTTTATAAATTCATTAATATTTTTATAATTATGTTAAAATGCTTTCTGCCATCTTAGCAATTACTATTAGGCTATTGGTAAACATGAATTATGCAGTTGGCCACAACAAACTTCTTTGCCGATTTGCCACGCCCCCAGTGGCCAGTTATTATAAAGAGCCGAGGGTAACCAAACTGCAAAATTCGATAGCTTACACTCAAAAAATGCGAAAACTACAGGGTATTTTTCGATATGCCATGCCCCCGAAGAGGGTGAAAATTGATTTTTGGGTCATCGATAGAGGAGGCCATTAGTAACTGAACCATTCAAATTCTACCATTGCTTATTGATCTTGGGTAGTCAACCCAGGTATACATGCTAAATTTCTCTAGTGTCAATAGTGTTCAAAATACAAAACAATTTGAAAAATCACTATATATTCAAGTCCGATTTGCCACGCCCCCAATGGGCGTAGATATATCTGCCATAGCTTTTTGAACTTGGGTTGTCACCGCGAGTATACATTCCAAATTGGAACTCTCTAGCTCATCAACTAGTACGCTTACTGGCATACGGGCACATGCATTTTCCGATTTGCCACGCCCCTAGTAGGCGCATCGGGAAAATTTGTACACTTTATAATTCGGGAGCATACATGAGTATATGTTTAAAATTTCAAGTCCCTAGCTCTAATAGCGCTGAAAAATATTGCGTTCATACGGACAGACGGACGGACAGCAAGACGGACATTGCACAGTCAATATACTGACTTTCCCTTTGGGAACAGAGTATAAAAATAAGCTTCCTTTAAAACTCCAAAGTTAATATTCTGTATACCTAAGTGAGCGTAGTTTAGATTTCGTTAATATATTGGTTATCTAATTTTAAATGAAACAAGAAGTTTTAAATCAAACATATTGCTAATTAAAAAGTAATTACATTTTTTTTTATTTATTTATTTTTTCTCTTTTTGTTTTTATCAAATTAAACTTTTTAATTATATTATGAAATGCATTTGTGAATTACTTTTCTAGTTAGCTGTTGTACAATTAGACTTGCTTGTTTGTGTTGAAGACATACATATATATATCGCAATATATAAAAAACCTAACACAGTAATACTATG